>JAGGAV010015602.1:0-46073 GCA_017657295.1 Termitomyces sp. DKA64 | reverse complement strand
GTGGGGACTTAGTGTGTGGGAAGTAGTATGAACTCCAACAAAGTCAAATTATAGTAAAGTAGCTATGAGGTGTAACCAGCATCAGCTGAAAAGGGATCAGGCTGGAGAACTAGCTGGAGTGTCCATAATTACCATCCCCCATTACATACTGTGGGACCTAGGACACTATGTTCATGTGTAAAATAGGTCTCGAAACAAATAAAACAATTCATCATCATCATCAGCTAAGGATGGGGTTAATAAGGACAAGTTGCTAGGGTCAGCAAGGGCATAATACTAGCCACTAGCCATAGTCACTAGCATTGCTAAGATAAAAAGACAAAAGAGGCACCCACAGATGGTACCCATGCTAAATCAAAAACTAGGTCATCAAGGCTTGTTGCTAACCATTAACAATGATGAGAGTGAGCAAAAGAGAGATCTGTAGCCTGAGAGCTGAGGAAGCTTTCAAGAGACATTCTATGTGTGGTACTTTTTCTCTCTGTTTTTACTAAGTATGTACAGGGGGTATTTATACATTTCATGAGTATAGTAGTCAACAAAAGGAAAGATGGTTGCTGCCAGTGATGGCATTTATCAATGTGTCCATAATGCATACTGGGTGTCAGTATGGTTACCAAGGATATGTATGCAATGTCAAAAGGATGCATAATATCTGTCAAACACAAAAGAATCAAACCAAACATCAATATTTGAAGTGTAGACACTGTTCAGATATGTTGATTAAGCAAGACAAGAAGAATGGAGAATAGGGATCACATGTCTTTTAGTATCTGTTTTGAGAGGCAAAGTATCCTTGTTGCCAGGTGGTGTTGCTAGTGATCTTTGCTAAGGGAAGTTCTCAACCATGTTCTTCTAGACCAAAGGGCTAGACTCCATGTGATGGGGCTTGGCTATGTCCAAGTCAGGTGCTGCCTAAGATAAGATAGTCAAAGATGATGGTCACAGTGCTCAGCAACAAGTGGGTCTTATCACCTCTCTTAAGGAGTGTGGAGTCCTTCAGAACAAGAACTAGATGGATACAAATGAATCACTCAACCCTATCAATGAGGACCAAATATATGCAGATGGAACTGAGGACAAGGAAATTGAGGTAGATTTTCTCACCAGTAGTTTAACATTGCAAGGCAAAACTGAACAAGGAAGAGAAGACTGGCAATGCTTAGATGGCAACAAAGTTTGGATCAATTACTCAATGCATCCTCAACTATCTTCAAGTATGTGCCTGATATGGACCGGCCCATACTCATGTTAAGTGGAAGGTATCCTTGCAAATGTTGGGTGTCAAACATGCCTGGAGGAATACCAGTCCCTTCAGTCTACCACAATCAATGAACACTGATCCATAAATAAGCATTTGATAGTGTATTAAGTCTATCTGTAATCATAATCAAGCCTCAAAAAGGGTCCCCACAATGACCACTTCCCATACCCAATAGCCCTGAATAACCAATACTTTTTGGCTTCCATGAGGGGCCATCAATTATTCCTGCTACTTTGTAGTGGGTTCTGTCTCTCAAACAAACTCTGACTTACCCTGCATCCAAGCTTACATCACATGTTTCACATGACCCTACTTCTTTTTGGCCATTGCAGGTTTTTAGTGCTTTGGTAGGAGTGCAAAAGTCAGGAGTAAATTTGCAATGGCATTCTCAATTCCTTGCTATTGCAGAATGTATGTTACCTCAATTTTATCTTTTCTGATTGTTGTATCTGGTGAGCTGATTTTGTGCTCTTGTGTCCTCACTTGGTGCCTGTGTCACAATAAATCCCCCCTTTTATGTCCACCCCTTTTTTATCATTATGAATGCTGACCCTTGTGAAACTTTTTTTTTATTCTCGAATCATGCTGATCTCTATTGCTTGGTATGTGTTTGAAGCCAAATTTGACCCTTTATGTACCTGGGGTTTTATATCTTCTGTTTTGATATTCTTCTCTTGCACTCATGCAGCAACCAACATTGGGGATTCCTGTCACTGCTATATCAGGGTCTGATTTGTTTCATCATCAGCGATAGTCACCACTGTACACTAGGTCTCGACTGGTATGCTGCATACAGGGAGCATATAATCTCTTCTGGATCTGTACCTCCTTCGCCTTTATCTTTCAATCTCCAGAACTTTGTGTTGTTGAGCATGTCATTCTTTTTCCCATTTGATAACATTTGCTGAACTAGCAAAAATTTTGAAGAGCGGGCTTTGCGGCGCTTGTGCCGCCCTATCCATCGTTATGAGAAGTTTGACTGTAGTTCAAACCAGGTCTAGATTGGGTCTCGTGACGAATACTTGTTCACGGCGGCGCTGACGTAATGAATATATTGGCTGCGGATACGAGTTCACCAGGTTGACTTCTCCCCTCCAATGTTCACAGTCAAGGTTACATATAACGGAGAGATTCGCAGATTTTCCTTTCCAGATTCTACGACCTTTCCGACTTACGAGCAGCTGTATTCTCAGGTGTGCGCTGGTCTATATTTTACTATGAGCGCCGGTTGTCTCATTCAATCCTTTCCAGCTTACTCACGTATTTCCATCAAGCAACAACTACTACCTTCATAAACTTCTGTTCTTTCCCGATGCTTCTCAGCCTGGCCGTATACTCATTGGCAGCCAAGTCCGGGATGCTGAGGAATACAACAGATGCATAGTGACATTCAGGGGTCGCACCTGGCCCAACGCTTCTCTTAGGTTCACCCTCATTGATGGGAAAACGGACATGGGACCGGGAGTCTTCATCAGTCAAACAGTCGAGCAACTTCCACAGTCTGGACCTTGTGATCAGGCCTTTAACAGGACCGACAGCGCGTCGCAGTCAACGCCAAGCTCTCGACCACTCTTTCTTCCTCGTTCTCCCGTTACTTTTACGGTTCCACCTCGAGCCGTATCCCAAAGTTCGTTGGACAGCGAACTGCTCATGGGTCTGTCAAATCGTGCAAACTCCTCGATGTTCTCCTTTGAATCGTCTCCCTCCAATCGGGCAAGTAATATTACGGTGACATGTTGCTCTCCTGCTCAGGTCAAGAAAGACGTTGAGAGTCTTCTTAAAGCATTTCAAAGGGATTTGGATCAGGTAATGGGCCGCCTGTCAGGCCTCAACGCCGATAACCCTTCAGTCGATACTCCTTCGGAGCTCAGGTCAACTTTGTCTTCCTCGCCTCAGAATTGTTTATCTTGCAAGAAGTCAATCTCAGGACAATGGTTCACTTGTAATGGTTGTTGCGCTGTTCTTGTTAGTGTTTCCACAATGGAACTTCTTCATGCCCTTACATCTCTAAAGTGTTATCAATGCAACCCTCACAATAGCATCTGCCCTGTCTCTGGCACTCAACATGCTCTCGGACTGGCAGTTGGGCCGCCAGATCTCTCCGGATGGCCATCGGCAGTACCGGCTGAGTCGTAGGTCGCGTCACTTGTATCAGTTTCGACAGATTTCTTGATTTTTTCATGTCTATCGATAGGTCCTCTCATTCCCCTTTCATTCCTCCGTTACCGCGATTTTTGGACGTCAATCTTCCAGAGCCCTCTGGTCCCACGTCACCTTCATTTGTCACTCCGATTATGACCTCGCGCACCCCACCGCCTCCGCCTGTTATCCACCAAGGTATCATATGTGATAATTGCAACTTGATTATTGAAGGAGTTCGCCATAAATGTCTTGATTGCCCCGGTATGCGCTCATTACAGACACCAACCAAAGACTTATAATCGTGGTTATTCAGATTATGATCTTTGTACGTCGTGTATCGCTCACGGTGCACATGAGCGCCACAACCCTCGTCACCAATTACTTGACATTACTGAACCTGGGCGGGTTATTGCTCGTACCGTCAACCAGTCCGAAGATCTCGAGAATTGCTCCCTCCGCCGTCGGACTCCGCCGACCCTGAATCAGCCTCCGTCTCCCCAAGTCATTCACTATGCAACTTGTGATCTATGTGATTCGACCATTCAAGGTTATCGTTATGTACGCATCTGGTCTTTGTATCTTTGATGACGAGATTACGAACATATGATCACAGAAATGTGCAGTATGTCCCGACTTCGACACATGCGAGTCTTGTTTTGCGTACGTCATTAGTTTTTCGTCTTAGTTGATTTTTGAACGGCTGTTCAATCCAGGATCACGGAAGAGCAACATCCCCGTCATTCCTTTGTTAGGGTTTCTAAGAAGGAGGATTATATAGTAAGCTCCTAGCTCAAACGCCTTATGTGTTACGATTCACCTTTATCCTGTTAGCCTCGTGGAAATCCTTTCACCCGTCACCATCTTGCTCGTTGTGATGGTGAGCTCATGATGTCTGTTGATGTTATGCCCGACGGTACCTAAAATAATCGGTGCAGCGTGCGACACGACGATCGTGGGGATCCGCTATAAAGTCTGTTTTTTCTTTATTGCTTGGTACTGCCTATGCTGATTCCAATATCCAACCCAAGTGCATGCACCACGATTGTCCTGATTTCGATCTTTGCGAGAGATGCGAAGCACATCCGATTCCTCAGCATCCTGACACTCATCCCTTCTTAAAGATGAGGTCCGTGGAGACCGTCATTCCGGTGGTCTATAGGTCGCCAGAGACCATGCAATTTTCTTCCTACAATACGTCTATGCATTCTTCTACCTTCAATCAACCCTTTGAAGAAAGAACGGCCCGATCTTATTCTTCTATGGTCAACGGAATATTATCACACCCAGAATTACCTTCAATGTTTGTATAACTTTACACTTGCAGTGCATGCAACTTATTCTTCAATATAGGCAGCCTTCCCGCGATAATTCCGTTGTTTCTTCTTCTTTTGCAAGCCCTCGTGTCTCCCCCGAATTCTTCCCACAGGATCTAGCGTCCGGCGCTGTCAATAATCATGTCAGTCGTTCCTTGTACCCATCCGATCAACCGCCACCTATAGAGTCCTGGCCACAGCCCACATCAAGCACTCGCACTCACGAAGTTACTGCCCCTGAAGGTGCTGTGGCGTCGTTAAGCCCTCTGTGCGAACTTGCAGATCACAGTTTGGATCACCTGAAGACAACCATGTCACCATCGAGCTCAGCTTCGACTGCTTTACTCGACTTGAATGTCAACCCAGTCCTCCCAGGGTCTTGGTATAGTGATGGCTTGAACAACCTTATCAGCGATCCAGTCGACGAGCTTAGTATGATTCATTCGGTTAATGAAGTCTTGGATCGAATACCTCAAGGATCCACTCAGTCTCCGACTCATTCCCCTCTGTATAATGAAGCACTACCAAATCGGCCGCCTACTCCACATTTGACTGAAATGCGTGAGGCTTACCCCCTCAAGGACCAATCACTTGCGGAACTTCTGGCCGACCATCGTCTGATGTCAAGCTTGAGTCTAGACGATCATCCTGCGAAAGAATTTTCTAACAGCGCTGACGTATCCTTGTCTGCTGGTTATCTTGAAGACATTACCGTTCCAGATGGCCAGATTTTTGCTGCAGGTGCTATCTTCATCAAAGTCTGGCGGCTGGTCAACAATGGTCGTCATGACTGGCCTGCTAATACAGAGATTGTGTTTGTTGGTGGTGCACAGCTCACTAACGGCAATCCTCTACCTCATATTCAACCCAAATGCCTTGTCGGTCCATTGAAGCCTGGCAAAGAGAAGACTGTTTGGACGCCTGAACTGAAGGTATAGTTACATACCTGTCTAAGTTTGATTGTTGTCGACTCGAATCCAGGCACCTGACACTCCGGGAAGGTACACAAGCTACTGGAGGTTGCAAGACGACAAGGGTCAACTATTTGGTGATAGCATCTGGGTTGAGTGAGTAGGCTCTCCGTGACGGCAACTTATCATGTCCATTGACACAAAACTCAATAGCATTGAAGTCGTCGATCTTTCTCAGTCTGAAGAGTCGGTGACATCTTCATCTATGATCATAATGCCCAACCCTACTTTGCCGCCCTCTCTCGCTGCAGACGAGCGGACGATCACCAGATCACCCACTGTCGATATCGAGGACAGTTCGGATGACTATTTCTCAGATTCTTCTTCCGTGTCGATTGTTAGCATGCCCTCTTCGGAAGACGAAGCAGATGCTATACTGTGGGAGGAAAGCCGCCGTCAGGATCGCGCTACGTCTACAGATAATCCCGCCCAGGCGATTAGTGGCCATGTAGCAGAACATGCATCCACGGCCATGGATTATATTCTTCTCTACGATGACAATGTATCAGAAGAAGAATGACGGAAGGGCTTCGTTCTTTATAAGGATGTAGGTGAACATTCATCATCAGCATAATGATTAAGTATGACAGTTGTTACTGTTATTTGTATCCTTTCACAATTGTCTCGTTTATCTCGATACTTGGGAGACGAAAGCAAGAACAGCATCTTTTCCCGCAACATCTGTTCTGACATGTTCCAAGTGTATCTAGCCCAAACAACGTCATCAAAGGTCGATCCCTCATTGTGATCTCATACTCACTGTGCCTGGCTGTAATGAAACTTCATATCCAATACCTGTTCCAATGAAAACAGGAGCGACCGTGATGATCAAAGAATCGATTGCAGAATTTCCCAAAAGGGAGCTTGCAAAGAAGGACGTAATGATACGAGCACCTCCCTCGACCATAAGAGTACGAACTCCATGTAGGCGAAGTAGAGAGAGAATGTCGTGAATTTTGAGTTGGTCATCTAAACCTTCGTTGAGACGCCTGTCGACAGCAGCAACGACCAAATTCTACCGTGAATGGCAACAGGAATCTGGATTATTTTTGCGCCAGCCTTCTCAAGCATTTCCCGACGATTGCGCCACTCTGCGTCGTCCGCTGTTGCACAAATCACCCATGGTCGTCTACCTCTGCCGGATCGATAATTGGTCAAGAGCCTGCAGGTTGGAGAGAGACGAAGTCGGCTATCGATCACTATCGGTCGTGGAAGATTGTGCCTTTGCCCTTCTGGTAAAGGTGGAAGATGGCGTGCTGCACCAACAGATTAATGCGATCTATGAGGTTTGGTAAACGGATTTGAACCATTGAGCTGGGGGTCATCGTTGAGGGCTGTTCCAATTCCGACAAGGATAGCATCATGCATTGTTCGCATCCTTGTATTTCACAATGAAAGCAGCTTTCGTCAGGGTTAACATGGTAGACAAACCAGTGGGTAAGAACCGCGCTTTCTTTCCCACTCAAAATCAGCTGTTTTCCATGCTGGCCAGCGATTTTTGCATCAAGAGATTGAGCAAAAGTCAGCGTAACGAGAGGGCGGTCATCCGGTACAGGAAGAGTGTCATACCGTCCAAGGACGGACGTCAAAAGATCAGGTGGGGAGAGTGTCATAACCGTCGAGGGTGAGTGTGCCATAATTAGGCATTATTTATTTGTGATATTGAGCCAATTTCCAATAATAGTTAAACCTCTCTCTATTACTTACCATGACTGCAGACGATCCAGAGCTACTCCAACCAATCAATGGGCTAGAGAATAATGCCCAACCCGATGAAATTGATGACGGTGATGATGAGCTTATAGCCGAAGATGCACCTGCAGCGGGTACTGCTTTGTCCAGTCATTACCATCGTTATCTTGTTGTATTCATGCCCGTTTTCCAGGAGAAGGCAAGAAAAAAAAGAAAAAGAAGAAGCCTAAGAAGAAAAAGTTGGAGCAGAGTGACCCTCCCCGTCTCGGTTTATCCAAGTTCTTCTCGGATGGTATCTATCCCGAGGGTGAGATCCAGCTTTATAAAGACGAGTATGTCCTATTGGAATTCTTCTTAAGGCCTCAATGATATATATGCCCCAACTCAGTAACACATGGCGAATAACCTCAGAAGAGAAAAGGTACAACGAAAAGATGGTCAACGAGGATCCCGAAATGACCTATCAGAGCATTCGGCGTGCTGCAGAAGTCCATCGCCAAGTACGTCAGCACGCGCGGAAGACTATTAGGCCTGGTATGACCATGACCGAGATTGTTGAAAACATTGAAAATGGCACACGAGCATTGGTGGAAGAGAACGGCCTCGAGTGCGGTGTTGGGTTTCCCACAGGTGTTAGCTTGAACCATTGTGCCGCCCATTACACTCCAAATGCTGGAGACTCTACAGGCGTGTTGTTCCACTCTGGATTTGTAGCGTCTTACTTGACATGTCATGGCTTTGCAGTGCTACAGCAAGGAGATGTTCTGAAGGTCGACATTGGAGTTCATGTAAAAGGGAGGATCGCGGATTCAGCTTTCACGCTGACGTTTGATAATACCTATGACAAGCTTCTAGAAGCTGTGAGGGCCGCAACAGACACTGGAATTCGGGCACGCATCTCATAACTGATGACATTGGTATATGAATACTGACAGATCTCTTCAGGAAGCGGGCATTGACGTCAGATTAGGCGAACTAGCTGGCTACATTCAAGAGACCATGGAATCTTATGAAGTTGAAGTGGGAGGCAAAGTCTATCCTGGTGGGTACATTATTCTGTCAGGCTCTATGATCGTGCAATGAAAACATTCCAGTCAAACCCATTGAAAACTTGAGTGGTCACAATATCAACTTATACCAGATTCATGGTGGGAAGTCTGTCCTGCTCGTTAAAAACGATGACCAGACCAAGATGGAGGAAGGCGAATACTTTGCAATTGAGACCTTTGGATCCACAGGTCGTGGTCGGATCGTGGAGGCTGTGAGTATGGACGACGAGACTAAATACTATTCGCTAATCCTGCCAAGGGTGAATGTTCGCATTATGCCAGAGTATTTGATCCACCCCATGTGCCTCTTAGGTACGTAGATGGATGGAATGTGGACTTGTAGAATCCTATGGTTGATGTTCAAATTTTCAGGTTGACTTCTGCCAAGTCGCTTCTGAAAACTATTAACAAAAACTTTGGTACTTTACCTTGGTGTCGGCGATATCTAGATAGAATCGGCGAAAGCAAATATCTCCTCGCGGTGAGCACGAGTCATTGATGAATAGACCCGGTGGTACTGATTCTGCATGCGTCATATCTCCTAGTTGAACCATCTGGTGGCGCAAGGTATTGTCCAAGATTATCCTCCGCTATGCGATCAACGTGGATCAATGACTGCACAATTTGTCGGTTTATTTTTGGCAAGTATTGTCCTTTTCTAATAGTTTGATTTAACAGGAGCATACAATCCTGTTGCGACCGACATGTAAGGAGGTGGTTACTAGGGGAGAAGACTATTGATATAGTACCGTGTGACCTCAAATTTATTGCACAACACAATGTATTCCTCTCATGTCGAATGAAAATATGGAACGGTACATAATAAGTATAGGGAGCAAGACATCAAGAACCGGCGCGGAACATTGTTGGGCCGAATGGGGATATGAGCCGACGGCATCTCGGCTCAGGTAGTTGAAACCCCAGAGTCTTCGAGACGAAAGAGTTGGGATGTCTCTGCTCTGCCCCTTGACTTCCTCCAACAGACTGTTTTGTCGTCTACGCCATGCCCTCTGTCTACCATCAAGCTGGCCATGCAGAGACCCGGGTTTTGGGCTACTTCAACGACAAGGATTGTGACCTCTTCAGAAGCCTCCTGCTGCATTATACTACGCCTGGCATCACTCCTCCATCGGCTCGTGTAAATCCAAAGCTTAAGATAGAACCTCGACGTCCGCTCCGGATATGGGATATCTGGAAGTTTGGACTCATCGTTGTCTCGAAAGGTGAGTCGTCTGTTACCATATTTTTACCCCACATTGAACTTGGAACTCAGCAACGGAGGTAACTGGAGATGTACTTTCGCACCATGTGTGGGGGCCTCGGAAGAAGTCTTGGGGGATCGAGATGACTATTGTATCGAGTATCATGCGAGGGGCAGGCCGGCACAGCTCGTTCGTCGATATCGTATGTTCCATCGTTCTTCTATTGTTTTTTCTGTGATGCGATTGGTTTGACAGACGACAATTCGTGCATTGATGAGTATTGGTGGGTTGGTACCGCTCCCATCAGATGCACTTGTTACACCAGTCACTTTCCGCGTCAAGAAGCGTAATCTTCGGGGCATCCTCGCAGAATATGATGCAACAGAGGATGGGACGCGTGAATTATCGGGAGAGTGGGTCGTGGGTAAGAAAACTTGGCAAAGGCTTCAAACCGAGTGGAAAACCACACGCAGTGATGCACAGACCCACGATGAGTCGAGGACAAAAGAGCAGGTCATACTTTACATACATGGTGGTGAGTTTACCGCAGAATAGTGTTATGCAATATTTATAACTTTTTACAGGTGCATACTATGTGTCAAGTGCTGCGGCTCAACGATTGATTTCTATCCCTTTATCTAAATATACTAACGCTCGAGTTTTCGGTCAGCAAGTTCAGTTCAGCGCTCAATTTCCTCGATTCTGACTATTTGCGTAGCTCTTGACTACCGTCTGGCCCCTGAATCCCGCTTCCCTGGTCCCCTCCACGATGTTGTCAGTGGCTATTTTCGATTGGTGGAAGACCTTCGCATCCCTCCAGAAAATTTATTACTAGCTGGGGACAGTGCTGGAGGTGGACTATGCCTTGCGTTGCTCATGTATCTGCGAGACCACAATTATCCGCTGCCAGCTGGAGCAATTTTAATGTCTCCATGGGTTGGTAAGTGACGGTCAACGTGTTGCTATTTATCATTTATGAATATATAGATCTCACTATGAGCTGCGAATCATGGGATTCTAATTCTAGCTTTGATGTCGTCCCGTTCCCACAGAACGACCATATGAATCCCATAGCTCTCTATCTCGGGGAACGCATGGAGGATTATCTGACACATCCATATGCCAGCCCTCTCTTCGGCGACTTTGCTGGACTTCCTCCTTTATTGATTCAGGTCGGGGACGCAGAGGTACTCCGCGACGAATCCACCCTTCTGGCTCATAAGGCTACCCTCGCTGGCGTTGACGTACGCCATGAGCTCTTTGAAGATGCCGTACGTTTTGACCTTTCTGGATTTTCTCGGTTCTGAACATATTGTCAGATCCATGTTTTCCAAGCCTATCCCTTCCTTCCTGCGGCGCGTCGTGCGTTCTCGTCCATGAAGGATTTCGTGAAGAATACTCTTCCACAGCTCAGGTCGCGATCTCCACAGACTCTCACGCCTTATGTTGAGCATCATCTTGAGGAAGAAATGGAGAACGAGAAAACGACAGTTGTCGGAGGTGATGGCGTAGGCATGAATACGGGCATGGACAATGTCATGAACTGCCTTGGAGAAGAGACAAATGACCATCCGGAGCATTCCGACGAAAAGCAAAGGGACTCGAAGGGATATGCTAGCTGGGGCCGCGGTTCACGACTTTGGCCCTCAGTCAATATATCCACACCTGTCGAGGAAGATGATGATTGGGAGTACAAAAGAACAGTCACTCGTCCTCCAACTCCATCAGTCTACCATCATCCAATCACCAATACGTCAGAAGAGAACAACGGTCTTCGCCGTATACGATCAGCAGTGTCCCTCGTAGCTGTTCCGGCACCTCGTACTCGGCCACACCATTCCAAATTTCCCTCGGGGTCTCGACGAGCAGGTACAGGATACATATGCATTCCACCCTTTCCACCTTTTCCGACCATGTCAAAATGTAACACACCTCCGCCCTCACCGTTAGAATCACCTTCGATCCGTCGTAACAATATCAGTCACCCGGATATCACATCGCTTGTAGAAGACTGGTCGCACTCGGGTCCAGCTAACCAGACTACATGCTACGCAGCGGGGTAGCAAGCCTTTCGGTTTACAACGCTCACCTATTTACGCAAATAAGAATAATTATACTTGTATCCATGCAATGTCGCTGTAGCTAATAGTAATAGTGTACTTAAATATAATTGGAATGTCATAAAACGGATTTCAAAAGGCTCAATCAGAATCCCTCGAGGCAGTCAGTAAATTTAGTCCTTTCCGGTACATCTCTAGTTCTTCAATGGCGTTCATCAATGCATTGCACTCCCAATGCCCGTATAAAAAACCTTCGTAGAACATTGTGGTTCCCAGCCAGGAGAAAAAGACTGTAGCCACGAAGAGAATAGGATTAATCCAAGCACGAGGAAGCCAAGATCCTCCGATGATGATGGTGACAAGGAGCAGAAGACAAAGGCCAAAGGTCTGAAGCTCTTTGCGTGCTCGCTGCCGTGAATAGTTGTAACATGATGACAATGCCTCAATTACGGTTACCGCAGAGGCGTTGGAAAGCTCCGAGGGCTGCGCTACTGAGGTGGAGCTTGATTTGCCTTGGGTCTGAATTTCCAGAGTAGCTTCAAGGCCAAAGTGGTCTGAGAAGGAGAAGTCTAGACCAGGGACCTTGTTAGTCATGACGACCTTACAATCTGTCGCTTTTAAGACAGGAAAGACGGCATCTGGACCGGCATTCGGCCTGCGGGGCTGGCGGTAAAAGACGTAGTCCAGACGTTTGCCCCAGAATTTACGCGCGTGTGGATCGAGCGGCTTACCAGCCGAATACGAATTTAACGGAGAGTCAGCAGTGACGCCATATCTGTGTACAGCCTCCAGAGGAGTAGATACTGAGACATGTCCCGAGGAATTTCCGGGAGGGTGTGTCACCAACCATGAGTCTTCGAGTGCAGCATGCTCCTTTATGACGGTGATCGGCAGCGTGGTAGGAATACTATTGAAGTCACCAAGCTTTAGTCATAGTTGAGTAGGGTCTAATAGGAACCATCCAAGAAACATACCGCTATAACATAACGTCCGACCTCCGCTGCTTGACGTGTCAGTTTGGCAAACTCCCATGCGTTAACAAGACGATGCGCCCGATTATATTCAGGCCCATCTTCGCCTCCTTTCGCATATAACTGTGCAATGTGAATTGTGTGATACTTGCGGAAGAAGAATTGGAGAACGTACATGTGTGTTGAACACTTGAACCTGTCCAAGGACTGGGTGAAGCAATACCACGCTGGAAGCGGCCTTTCCAACGAACCAATCGCCAGAAAAAACGTCCAACGGTGTACCATTAAGGGAGTATGGGCACACAGACGTCGAAATAATGGGAAATCTCGAGAATATGGCCAGGCCTGCACCGAGAGCACCGCTATCACAGGATGAGACGGGCAACTGACGAGGTAAGGAATGGGACATACCTGTAGAAGAATTTTGAATGGGGTAGTACAGAAGACACGCGTTGCTGAACTTTCTCGTAATCCGCAAAGACCCAAAGTTCTTGAAGAGCAACGATGTCATAGCTTGATTTTGAAAGCTCATTCGCCAAGGCCCCGATGCGTTCTTTGCGATTCTTGGATACATATTTCAAACCCCTGGAGAATTTAAGTACGTGTATAGATATAGAAGACGCCAACGAACCAGCAATTGAAGGACAGAACTCGGATCTGACTTTCGGTCGTCATGTTGAACGGTAGCAAGTCCGCACCTATTATCTAATTGGTGGTCATGATTGGATCTGATGGGATCTCACTCCATGCATGTGTCCTTTGACATAACCCATAACCTCTCATCCCATGGATGACGCTTTCTCCTTTCTCTTTTTGTCAGGGAGCTCCTTCAAGGTTGGTTTCAACTTACTGTCAATTGTCCATGAATGCAGAGTGAAGAGTCGATTCTAACTCAATCCAATCATCAACTGCCATTTTCAACACTTGCTGCCACTTGGACGTTTTGTTTGTCTTCCTGTCATTCCAATGGCATGATGCTGGTAGAGTTGTTAAGTTAAGGTTTGTCAGGTTGGTGAATGGATGTTTGGTAGGCTTAGGACAGTATCTCTGTACTAACCTTGCTTCCGACGTCGATTGTTTGATTTCCTTTGTTCGCAAATTGCCGTAGATCCAATCACGATCATCAATTAGATAATGTATGCGGACTAGATTCGTGACCGAGGTTTGTCAATCACTGCCATGGCCACCGCCGTCGTCAAACTCACCGCCAGCGAGTCTGTCTCCCTCCACTCCCTCTAGCTTCTTCTCTCAACAGTCTCTCTCTATTTAGTATAGAAATCGCCACCCGTGCTGCTGAAAACTTCACCCGTATCTACTACACCGCCTATGATTCTGACAACCGCCTCAACGATCTTCCTCAGTTTTACCGAGAGTCGTCATCGCTGGTGTGGAATGGAAAGCCTTTCCAAGGTGCAACAGGGGTCCGTGAGCTCCTTGAGAAGATGCCGGTGACGAAACACGAAATTCAGTCCCTTGACTGCCATCCCATACCAGGTTTGTTTTTGTGGCCAATGATTAGGCGCCGGTTTCCGTTTACAGCGTCTCGTAGGAACTTCGCCTCCTTCACTGCTTGTTAGCGTCTCCGGCAGCGTTGTTCATGGTCAGGGACCATCGGGCAATCCAGCTCACAGGATACCTCGCAACCCCGAAGGACACCCCCGGGTGTTTTCCCAGACGTTCATGCTTGTCCCCGACCCTACAGCACCTGCCACTAAACCCGGGGAGCTTGCAAAGTACTATGTCAGTGCAGACGCGATCCGATTCGTAGGATGAATGGTTATTCCTTGTAGATTGTGAGTCAGGTTTCCACGATGGTTACGCTATCCTTTTTGACAAATTACTTTTTCTACAGTGTCTGTAACCAAATATACCATATCCCTTGCCTTGCTATTTATTCATAGCATCCCAGTCGTCGGATTGCATTGCGAGACAGACAACTTTTTCACTTCTCAATCCTTAACAATAGGCTCTACATAATGATTACATTAGAAAGCAATACAACTGAATGACAAATCCCAGAGGCATTAACCAAAAGTTTGAGACTACATAGAGACTCGGTAAGCATGCATAAAAGATGGACGAGAAAGAAAGACGGACTGATCTGGCACTCCGCTTGACTTTTGAAAGCCGCCATTCATCTGGCTTCTCGTACTTGTTGTATAGCGGTTCAATCTTCTCTTGTTTCTTTCGTTTACTGATTTTACTTGCGTCAGCAACCTGGAAGAACTGAGGCGCGACCTCTACAAGCCACTTGGGTTCTACGGCGGTAACATTGTGGCAGTACTCTCGGGTCGTGAGTACCAACTCGTGATAGATCAACCATTCAGGATTTCTGTTAAATAGAGCCGAGGACGGATGAATGTAAACGGGGGTGCCCTCAACGAGTGTTTTGTAGCCTTCTTGTGGATCCTTTTTAGCCGCATGCCGGAAGAAACCAGAACAAATAGCCTTCCGGACGACATTGTAGTCTCGTCCAGCCGACAAGATGTCATGTTTATACCTGCCCTCATAGTCAGACGAGATCGGCAATGAAAATATTCAAGATAGTTACCTGTCCATGATCCCTAATAGCTGCTTCCGCACATCCTGTGCACGTCTCATGCTTCTTGCCTGAATAAAATTCTCATAACACCAAGGATTCGAAAAGTTTGCAGCCTTCCAACCATTGTACACGGTCAACAGAGTCAGGTGGTCGCCTTCAGGTTGATGGAACTTAGCCTTCTTCGAGTCTGCCTGGCCCTGCTTCTCCTTTGGCCGATAGAAAACGCTCTGTACGGAAAGCATCGCGACAATGGAGAGGATCTCCTCGGAACATCCCAACTCGACGGATGCGATCAACATCTTCGCTAATGGCGGTTCCATGGGGAAGTCAGCCATCTTTCGCCCCAGACGCGTCAAGAGACCTTCGTCGTCCAAAGCCGACAACGCATACAGCGCTTCCAATGCCGTCAACATTGTCTGGGCTGGCGGCGGGTCCATAAAGTCAAAGCTTAGCAAGTCGTTAATACCCATAGCCTTGAGTTGCAGGATCGTCGACGACAGATTGGTTCGCTGTATATCGGGAATAGAGTTAGGCAGCATTTCATTACGATACGCCGCCTCTGTGAAGAGACGGTAACATTTTCCTGGCCCTGTACGTCCGGCACGACCAGCCCGCTGACGCGCCTGTGCTTGGGAGATTGGCATGACTACGAGAGAGTCCATGCCTAGCCTTGGGTCATAAGCATTCTGTTTGGAGAAGCCGGGATCAATGACGTAGTAGATGCCAGGGATAGTCAAGCTGGTTTCAGCGACATTCGTTGCAATGACGACTTTACGGGCACCGGGTGGTGTGGGCTCGAAGACCCGTGACTGGACCTCGGAGGGAAGGGCGGAGTATATAGGTAGAATAATGAGTTCTGGAACTTTGGGCCCGAGAGCCTTCATTCGCTCAAAAAGAATTTCACAAGCGGTATCGATTTCTTCTTGACCAGTGAGGAAGAGAAGAATATCACCAGGAGGTTCCGAAAGGTGAATCTGCATGACGGTGATAAGAGAAGCGTCCAGATAGTCTGTCTCTGGCTCCTTGGTATAAAGAATCTCGACAGGATATGTTCTGCCAGGGATGGTGAATATAGGACATCCGAAGAAGTATTTAGAGAACTTTTCGGCGTCGAGTGTAGCGGAGGTTACGATCAGTTTAAGATCCGGACGACGTTTCACTGCCTCTGAACCAAAGTGATTGAGTTATGATAAGTTCGCTCGAATGAAGCGAGTAGAGTAACGTACTCTTCAACAACCCAAACAGGACATCCGTAGCAATGGTCCGCTCGTGAGCCTCATCCAGCATGATGACCGAATACTGACTGCAAAGTGGGTCGATTAAACACTCGCGTTGCAACATACCATCAGTCATGTACTTGATCTTCGTTTCCGGGCTGGTGCAATCCTCGAAACGGATAGTGTAACCGACTTCCTGGCCCAGACGACATCCAACTTCTTCAGATACACGCTTTGCCACTGACATTGCAGCAACACGTCGAGGTTGTGTGCAGCCAACACGACCCTTTTCAGTGTACCCAGCTTCTGCGAGGTATTGAACCATTTGAGTGGTCTTGCCTGAACCAGTATCACCCACAACAATGAGAACTTGATGCTGAAGTTTGAGGTTAGTGACTTCACATTGGTTGAAAAAATAACGCACTTCTCCTATGGCCTTCAAGAGGGGGTCCCGAAGCTTGTAGATGGGCAGGCTCCTTCGTTGTTCTTGTATGCTTAAAGTGGTTATTTCACCGAACGTTGTAGCTTTGTTGAAACTCGATTGCTTCCACTGTGGAACCTCGCCTGCCTTCTGGCTCTTGAGGTTTCCACGCATGTCTTGAGCGAATAATCTGTCTGACTCTTTCGACATAGGATCAAGCCACGGTTGGCTAAAGTCACGAGCTTGTGAATCTGCCTCTTCATTCGCCTCTTGCTGCCGAAGTTCGCGTCGTTCTTTTGCCAAGGATGCTCCAGCTAGAGCAGCCCTATTTAATGACCCATCAGGCGCCTTCACAATCTTGATGGGGCTGAGATCCAGAGTTTTCTTGGTCTGCCCGGCCAAAAATGGTGGCTCATCCTCCCTCACCTCCACATCCAATTCTTCCTCCACTTCCACATGGGCCATAGGATTATTAAAGTCTTCATCGAGTTCAGGATACTCTGATGCGTCGATAATTCCGGAGGATATCAATTGTTTGATTTCCCAACGTTCCGGCGATGTCAGTCGTTTCGCTGACCGTTTGGGACCGTCGTCCTTGGAACGAAGAGGAACCGCATTAGCTCCTGAAGAAGCACGCGATGCACGCAACCGATCCTCCTCCATTTCAGCCTCAGACTTGATACGAAGATGGGGTGTAAGATCACGGCCGGAGACCTGGTCTACGTCTTTCATAGAGAGGGATATTCGGTTTGCGGCTATGCTCATTACCTTAACCTTCACGAGTTGTCCTCTACTGATCAAATCTGAGGCTGAGTTAGCTCGGGCGCCTGACTGAATGTTCGATACATGGACCATCCCTATATAAATGTTGGTCAGGTAGCAATACCATATGTCACAATACGCACCTTCTACCCTACCCATGACACCTTCTAAAGTAACAAAAGCTCCGAAATCTTTCAGACCTGTTACTTTCCCATTGTAAATCTTGAACAAGACCGGTCGTTCGTCCAACGGAGGTCGTCCTCCACCCCGGCTGCCATAGCGATCATTTTCACGGCCTCTTCCTCTAGATGGACTTGGACTGCGGCGCCTTGGAGAATGGAAATGATCACGGCGCTGACGCTTCGGCGAAACCGAGTCATCCGGTGGTAAAGGACGCTTCTTACCAGATACCAAATCCCCCAGCTCGGCCAAAAATACATCATCAGACACAGCAGGTGGTACCTCCTTGTCTTTCACAGCAAGACCGGGAAAGAGTCGCCTCTTCTTCTCCTGCTCTGTCAATTCTCCGTCTCTGGTGACATCCTTCCAGTTTTGTTCTGTCGATTTCGAACTTTTCTTCTTGTGTTTCGGATGCATACTCAGAATGAGACGGTCTATGTTCTCCACGAGTGATTCAGGGAACCCCGCTTCCATTTCATTGAGTTTGGCCTTAAAGGTGGGTAGACTTTTGTTAGATTGGTCATGAAGTGCAATGATGAACTCGGCGAGAGTCTTGTCATTGAGCCCGATGTGATTGTTGAGTTCCTGAGTAATCTTTGCTACCAGTGAGAGGAGTTCAAGATTGTAGATGTCGGACTCTGCCATGAGGAGAGTACAGGCTATGACCGGACTGACAATGCTAGAAATTCAGGAGAAGGCAAATTACGTAATACAGAATCTCTCATTTCATGCCCCCTCGCAGAGGCATTGTCAAATCTGGCAATGCTGGAAACTCATCAAAGAGCAATAAGACTCCGCATCCACCAGTGACACTAGAAGATAAACCCTTGTTCCCTCCAGGATACAAATATCCTCTGAGTCTACTTCACGAGAGGTGATGATCTTCACGCTCGCGATCGTACAGCCATCCAGTGAAGCGAGATTCTCAATGTTTTTTCCAGATGCCAAAAATTAGGTTGGGAAAAACCAATTATCGAAACGGTATACTTGTTGTACTCATATATAGCAAGTCGTCTCATCTTTTTTCACTGTCAGCATCAAAATCCGAATGGATGGTCTTTTATCGTTCACCTAACCAGGGTTAACAAGAAGACTAACGAAAAGGAATCGATACGGCTGAAACCAGAGCAGCCTCATTCACGCCCAACGGCTCTTGAAGCACGCCATTGGGGAGCAACTTATGCCTTATATCGTGTTCGTCCAAGTACATCTTGCTGCTTCATCAAAGAAACGGCTTTTCTGAACCTGTATACTAGTTTTGCAATGGCACACAAATGCATCTTGTCCTGCCTCCGGGTCCAAGACAATACTGGAATCAGTTGGCAGAAGAACATAAAAACTCACCTCCATACCTGAAGTGGAAATATGCGGAGGATCCTTTCACCGCTCGAGAGGAAACAGAAAAATTCAGAGCTGCAAAACATGAAAATGATGTTGCCCGAAAGGCAAGTTCATCTAGTAAGCCCAGCCAAAGTCAGGCTTCTGGTGAATTTTCACAAGCGCCTGAGGTCAAGATGGCAGCAGGCCTCAGAGAACAGGTTGAGGAGGCAATTAAACAGGTGAGTGATGCCCAGAGGTCATTCTCATCTTACTGACATGACCAGGGCATCTCTATGTATCCAGAGACCGATGATGCTTCTGTGTCTGTTCTTGACGAAGCAGACATTTCGAATATTAAAAAACAGCTCAGTCATTTTGGTTTCAAGCCAGCGCAGATTACAAAAGCCGTTTCATTCTTGTCGCAGCCATCTCGGCTTACGTCGGTCCTTCTGGATTCGGCAACCCCGCTCCAGGCATGCATAGAATACCTTGTTCTCTCTTTACCTGAATGTGATCTCCCCCAACGATTCCTTCCTACAGTCAACTCCTCCAACGCATTCATCACTGCAGCCCATTCTGGAATTGATGACCTCAAGAAACGCTGGATAGAAGATAAGGCAATCAAAGAAGCAGGTTGGCCTGCACACGCCGTCAAAGCCTGTACCGCTATCCCAACATTGCTGTTGAATTGGGATCTTCTCATGGTTGCTCTGGGAAGAAGGTTAATTGGCGAACATTGGGCTCAAACCTCTGAATGCGAGGTTGATACCGCTCCTCCATTCGAGATCAATGTCGATGAAGTTGAAGCTATGGGTGGATTGATCTCGGACACTGGGGAGCTCGTCATACCTCTCTTTAGTGCTCCCATACAGATCCATATCCTTACTTCCTCTGACAAAGCCTATCCACGACCGAACTTTTCCCCAATGTATGTCACTTCTACCTCAACCCCTGCCTACGTAAGACTCTATCTATTATCTTGCCTTCTACTGGAGATGAGATCTGATAACTTTTTGGAATCTGGAGAAGGATTTTGTATGGCAGTCATGAGGGTGCTCGAGGCAGAGTGGGCTAAAGTTGAAGATAATGGGCCTCCTGAAATATCGGCGGTTCTCGTCCACTTCATTCCCCAGGTGCCACCCATGCATGACCTTGCTACATCCACCCCCGAAGTTCCTCACATGACCTCTCGAGCTGGCCGACGAGGAGCATCGTCGCGACGTGATCTACGCACCGATCAACAAATCAAACAGGAGTTCGAAGCTACTTGTAGGCGAAAAAAGGTGACTACTGTAGCTCTATCAAATTATCCGAGCGATCATTCACATCATATCATTCTAGTACTCGGAGATGTTGGCCTTTAGACGCAAACTGCCAGCTTTCTCTGCCAAAGAGGATTTCCTCCAGCAACTCCAGACGAATAGAGTCGTAGTCGTAGTTGGTGAAACAGGTTCTTTCTTTTTGAATGTCAATTCGTACCATTTACTGACTTTTCTCAGGGTGCGGAAAGACAACCCAATGTAAGAATACTCGAATATTGCCGGACCAATGTGTATTGATTTGTTGTGAAGTACCCCAATTCATTCTCGACTCTATGATTGAATCCGGTCACGGCTCTCAAGCATCTATTCTCGTGACACAACCACGTAGGCTATCAGCTATCTCGGTAGCTGCCCGAGTTTCTGCCGAACGTCTCGAAGACGGCTCCATTGGCTATGCAATCCGAGGAGAGAGCAAGCAAGATGAGAAGACGAAGATTCTGTTCTGTACAACCGGTGTAGTTTTAAGACGGTTAGGGTCTGGAGATAACTTGGATGGAATATCGCATATTGTTGTTGACGAGGTCAGTGTCATCTTTCACGCTCTAGCTCTTTTATCATATTCTACATAGGTCCACGAACGATCTGTTGACGGGGATTTTCTCCTTCTTGAACTAAAAGAACTCCTCAAAAGACACGACAACCTCAAGGTTGTCCTTATGTCTGCCACAATCAACCACGAAACTTTCGCCAAGTACTTCAATGGAGCTCCAGTTCTCACAATCCCTGGTTTCACGTATCCGGTTACAGACAAGTAAATCAAGTGGATCCTTGCAGATAACCCAACATTAATTGATCTGGTGAACAGATATCTGGAAGATGTAATTCCACTACTCAAGTATTGCCCTGTTGTACCGAAATATGCAAAGGGTCAAACTGATGCAACAGTGCAAACCTTTCGCAATGAGTACAAGGCCTTGGGCCTGGATGACTCTGGCATAAGTGCCCTTTACAACATTATTCGCTCAAACAGAATAGATTATCAGGTTCTTTCGTCGTCGTTCGAATCTTTTTTCCTCACTGACGGTATCTGGAGCTCGTAGCGGCCGTGGTAGACCACATTATTTCTACTGCTACCGAAAGTGGAGGGATCCTGGTGTTTTTGCCTGGTGTTCAAGAGATTCGGCAGTGTATCGAAGCGATTCGTGTTCTCCTTAATGGCAAGGAGGCAGATATATACCCGCTTCATGCTAATTTGTCCAGTGATGAGCAACGTCGTGTATTTGTGAAGACCTCCAAGTGGAAGATTATAGCTGCCACTAATGTCGCTGAGGTCCGTCACTTTAAATGGAAAAACTGCCAACAATTATTGATTGACTCTCAGACCTCCATAACCATTGACGATGTGATTTATGTGATCGACACCGGCAAAGTGAAGGAAAATCAGTTCGATCCTGAAACCAGTCTCTCTCGACTGGTAGAAATATTCGTGACTCGTGCTGCAGCAAGGCAACGAAGAGGCAGAGCAGGTCGAACACAACCCGGCGTCTGTTATAAGCTGTACACTCGGAAGCAAGAGCTGAACATGGCTAAGTTCCCCGTTCCGGAGATCCTTCGTGTTCCTCTTGAAAGCATCTCGTTGACAGTCAAGGTGATGCGAGAAGAGGAAGATGTGAAGGTTTGAAGCCCTCTTTATGCCATCTCTGAGTGCTGAGGCAAACACAGCTCTTCCTGAGTCGTGCTATTGATCCTCCTAAGGATTCAGCCATGGAGCGGGCATGGTCTACACTAGAAGAGCTCGGAGCAGTTGATGATGCTGGACGCTTGACACCTCTTGGACGGCATATGGTAAGTTACTTGGTCATGCCATGTATCCTGCCACTCACCGTACGACCAAGTCTACACTTCCAGTAGATCTTAGACTTGCAAAGGTATACTAATCTTCGTCCGGCCGTCTCGTCCAAATACTGACAATGCGTCTATTTAGATGTTGATTTTCGCCACCGTCTTCAAGTGTCTGGATCCAATACTCACAGTTGCGGCTGCTTTGTCTTGTAAACCGCTATTCCTCAATCCTACCGAGAAGCGCGACGAAGCCACACAGTAAGTCTGGTTCAAATTTAGATCGCTGAATATTTGAAGAGACATCTTTAGAGCGAGACAAAGTTTCTTGACTGCCGGAAGTGATCTTTTAACTGATGTCACGGCTTATGATCAGTGTGTCAGCCTGCGGTCTGGAGGAAATGGACAAGCGAGAATGCGCGCATTTTGTGAAAAGGCGCGGGATATCAATTGCCTGATGTTCATGAACTGATTGTTTTCTCCACTTTAGAATTTCATCTCTCCGGCTAGTGTTCGTGAAATCACAACGCTACGTCAGGACTTCCTTCTCTCCCTCTCCGACATTGGTTTCATTTCCTTTGGCTCCAAGCCCTCTGATCCGGCCCTCAATAGAAACAGCAGAAACCAAAACCTTCTCAAAGCTGTCATCCTCGGTGGTTTGTGGCCGCGTGTCGCCCGCGTACATCTCCCTAAAGACCGAATAAAATTCGACAAGGTTTCTGCAGGAACTGTCCAGCGAGAAAATACAGCCAAGGAGTATAAGATTTACGATCTTCAAGAAGGACGCGTCTTTCTTCATCCTGCAAGCGTGCTCTTTAGTGAAGCGACATGGGCGTCTCCGTTCCTTGTATACTTTCATAAATACAAGTCGAGCCAGGTATTTCTGAGAGATGCAACTGAGGTACGACAGAGCTTCTCCGTCCATTGACCCTGTTTGAATTTGAATATAGATTCCCATGTATGCTCTCTTATTGTTCGGAGGGCCAGTTTCCGTGAACCAGATGGGAGGAGGAGTGACTATTGGGACCAAAGACAGTCGTTTCAAGTTGAAGGCATGGCCTCGCATCGGCATACTCGTCAATCAACTTAGGTAGTTTTCGGTCTCTCCTGATAAGTAATGGCGTCACTCACTGGTTCGCAAGACGCCTACTAGACGCGCAACTCGAGCGTTGCGTCGAGGAGGGCACCATGCTCCCATCAGGCGACGACAATCCCGTGGTCAATGCAATGCTTGCGTTACTTACTCATGATGGATTGAGTGAAAATATATAAAGTGAATTGAATCCCTAAATTGCATACATTAGATAGACGTCATTCAAAGAAAATGTAACTCCAGAATAGTGTAAGGAAGATCCATATGATAGATCAGGGATGTGCTGCTATCACACTAACCAAGCGTTTCACCTCGGCACAGTCTACAACCTTGATGCCTTTCTACTCCATATCCTCCCATTCAATACCGGTGTCATGCACACTCCTAACTGCATCCCGAACGACCCAGGTCTTATACCCAAAGTCGATCGCATCAAATGCCGTGCTCTTGACACAATAGTCGCCAGCTATGCCCACAACAAATACATCGGTAACTCCATGGTCTTCGAGCAATGTTGGAAGCGTTGTGTTGGCGAGATGCCATGGATCACGGAACGCAGAATATACCTCTATTCCCTGATCCGTGCCTTTGGTAACCACTCCCGTTAATGCCTCCTGGTTGAGACCCTCGACAAACTCCGAGCCTTGGGTATTGGCTACACAGTGTTTTGGCCAAAGAACTTGCACAAGTCCTCGCTCCTGTTTGATATCACCGGGAGGATAAATCATAGTCTCGGAGAAAACTGGCTTATTATGGGTAGCAGCAAATGAGATATGATCGAGTGGGTGGAAGTCTCGAGAAGCGATTTTTGCTGCAAATGGGTGGGCTAGGAGATCGTTGATAGCAGGGATGATTTCGCTGCCATTGCGAACGGCAAGAGACCCATGCACAAAGTCATATTGCATGTCTATGACTAAAAGGGCAGGCGTGAATGTCGCCATAGAATATAATTCAAAACTCCAGGCAGAATAATCGAGAGATCGATATATTCAATTGTATTATAAAGATACATAAATACTTGATTGCGTAAGAATACATTGCATTGTTTCCGTCTCTATGGACTTGTCAGTCGTGCCAACTCGGACAAGCCCAGAACTCACAGACTACATGATATATTGAATTCTTACAATCTAGAATATCTTCATTGCTCTTCGTCCATCATTCCAACCCTCACTTGCCGATCGTCGTTTAGTAAGCGACTGCCTTGGTGATTGCAATGACCGACCGCGATTGTCTTCTGACGCATGTTGGGCGATCGAATTTTTCAAAGCCTCCTGTAACATTGGAGGAGTTTTGCGTAGGTCTAAAGCAGCGCTTGTAGGAGGCAAGGCAAAGTATGGTGCATCGTATGGCTGGGTACGCGTGCGGACAGTTGGAGCAGATGTGCGTCGACGATGAGACTTTAGGGAGAAATAGGAAGCTACGGAAGGCTGGATGGAATCACTAGATGAGGAAGCAAAGTTGGCAGACTTTAAGGGGGGCGGTAGACTGGAAGTAGCATCATTTGCATCTAGTGGCGTATCTAGATATTTCCGTCGCACCGACCAAGGAGGAACAAAGGGAATGTTGGATCGCTTGTTATGTTTTCCTTTGCCATGCGCTGAAGATTCATCGGTATGACATGCAACGCAAAATTAAACCAAACGCACTAGATGATGATTGTGTAACTGTCAGAGATGGATCAGAACGCTGGCGGGACTTGTTTCCAAAAAATAAAAATTCCTTAGACAGATGCAACGCCAGCGACGAGCGTCTAGACGAGCAATCGGACTCGACAATGGACCCATTATCTCGGTTTACTGTTGTTGAAATGGTCAAAGGGGTATTGGGCAGAGTTGGTATGGACGGGGGTGGATTTTCGTCAGCTGAAGGTTGTTCCACTAATGAAGCATGAGGAGTCGTTACAAGATCGTCTGTGAAGGAGGAACTGTGTGGATAACCTGGTGTATCTACGTAGCATACATGTTTGTCACGATATGAGTTGCTGATAATTGGTAGAGTGTCTTGTTGAACGATAAACCGTGTTGGGACAGCAAGCGTCGATCGACGTCGAGAGCGGCGACGAGCTCGTTTTTTTTGTTTGTCCACGACACCAGGTGTAGCTGCTGTACCCAGTGGCACAAGCCATCGAAGCCCTATGGCAAGTATACTCTGATGATAAAAGGGTCGCAAATTCGAGGCATGCACAAGAGAACTGATATTCATACGCACAAGGCCAAAGCCCAATGACCCTATAGCTCTCGCAGATAAAGTGAGCAAGAAAGACCTGTGATTTGTATTTGAGGACGTGGCATCGTTCAGTTCATTGGATAGAGGCATAGGCCTAGTCGTAGAGCATTTGGAATGACAATGGAACATCGCCTCGTCAGAGAACAGCTATGAAAGAGGGAGAGGAGATGGTCAAAGACAATAGAAATGCGGAAGATGGCATATGTATCAGAATCATGGCTACCCTCAGAGTTTTATATAAACATGAGACCACTTTCAAGTTTCGATTTTTCTTGACGTCATTATGTCAGCTATTATTCCTTCCCCGGATGACGGGTATCACAAGTGCACATACAGTCAAAGCTCTCTTAATCCATACTTGTTGGCTTCCCCCGACAACTATGGGTTATTGAGGATTATGGAGCATGAGAGAGGTCTTTATAGGGTCATATCTGGGGCTTGTTCTAGGCTAAAACATGTTATTATACTTGTAACTATGCTACTCGTACAACTACGAGTTCTTGGACGCGAAATAATTAGTAATGGTAGTTGGTTCAAGGGCACAGAACCCATCGAGGCATGTCTGACGGCCAAATCTGTTGAGCATGACCTCGGACTCGCATGCAAATGGTTCATCAACGTCCGCAATGCAGTCCCTGAGTGTTGAAACAGTTCGAACTGCATCACGGCGAACAGGCTTCTCATTCGATATCAGATCACCATCATCATCATTGTCACCGCCATTCATATCGCTGCTTTCTTATGCCTCCCGTTGTTGCAAAACTGCTTGAAAGATTTCCTCCTCTTCCCCACCATTGTGCATAACATTCTCGAACATGTTTCCAGGGGAAAATTTGAGGAAGAAACATGTTATATCATTTCTTTGACAGATTTTTTTTCTGTGAAAAAGGCTTTTTCCATTGTCTAGAGGCTTTTTCCATTGTCTAAAGGCTTTTTCCATTGTCAAAAGGCTTTTTCCATTGCAAATACACCGGTTGGAAATGGTATGACAGGTTTCTTTTTCAGTATTTCCTGGGGAAACACTATTGGCTGCTAGCAGTGATGGGATTAAGCAACTGAATGAAAGACATCCAGTTCTGTGGCTGACTGCGAAATTCGGCGTAAAATGTTGCCTTGACATGGTCTTGAAAGGCAAGGCCAAATTTGAACTTTTCAAGAGTTTTGACACACATAGTCAATCAATCACATCAAATTTCACATCCAATTCTGCAACTTCACTAAATTATCTGAAGATTTTACTTTTAGATCCAGATGTCTCACTCAAATTGAATATTTATCGAATATTGATTGAATATACATCAAATGGCACCATTTTTGTTCTACCTTAGTCAAATTATGTGTCAGATTTCTGCTGACCATGGGGGCTCAGATCACTGGATGAGTCCTTACTAGGCAGATGCAATGTGCTACATGTACAATTAGTACCCAGGATGAGCTCTGGGTGTGAGAAGTTGAGAGGCAGGGCAGGAGTAGTGTGTGCAAGAAGCAAGTGCTAGAGATCATGAGGGAGCAAGCTCCAGGGCTGACAATCATGAGTGGTTGAATTTGCCAGAGGCAGAGAAGAATGAGGGAAGAGTCAAAAGGGGAAGTTGGGGTTTGGGACAAGAAAATGAGCCTAAGGGGAATAGACTGGGAAATATGGGATTTGAGACAAGAGAGTTGCAAAAGAAACTGAATTGTAGAGAAAGAAATACAAGACAGGTACAAGATGAGTATGAGACAAAATAGAACTGAGACAAGTACTAGGAGAGTAAATGAATACCAAGATGACAAGATGAAATAAGGTGAAACTTATAGAGAACTGTAGGCAATCCGTATGTGGGGTATCAAGTCAGTAGTTGTAAGAGTGATAAAAAAATATACTTCGAATGTGCTGAGACTCTGATCTGATGGATTCGATGACTATTTGCAAAGGAATTCATGATTGATTTATGATCAACGCAAAAGATCACTCACCTGAATTTTGGGTTGCTGAGAGCACTCGATAGAAAATTCCGGCAATTGTCTCCACTGGCAGATCTCCCCAGATCCATTTCTCACTGGGCTTCAGTTAGATAAGTGGGTCACGTTCTCTGGAATCGCGGGGATAGCTATGTTCCCCGATCAAACTGGTTTAGCGATGAAAAAATACCATCATTGGCATGACTTCCACTTGTCAAGAGTACGAATTACTCAGCTCGACACGTTTCGACCCTTTCCTCCTAGATTTAAGATGGAATGACGACAAGGATGTGCCTTCAGATTTTCTACTTTTACGCTATCACTTCGATCGTCTTGCTGCTGCGGCAGAGCGTCATGACTGGTTTCAAGCCAAGTTTGTTTTAACATCGTATGATGAATTCAAAATTCTCTGCCGCGATGCAGTGGAAGCTCATCAAGAGAAGGGAAATGGCCCGGGGGCGCTCAAGGTAACTCAACTTTGACCTGAAGGCAATTACTGACCAAACGTTGCAAGCTTCGCTTTACACTCTCTCGATCTGGAAAATTGACAGTGACAACTTCAGCGGTTGCACCGCTCCCACTGGATCCCTCATCTGCGTCGTCCTCCGATCCTCTGGCTGATAATCACATTGCATTCGGCCCTGTCTTGTCTATCTTTCTTGACTCAGCCGCCTGTCCTTCATCCATTTTTACGTCCACAAAGACCACTTACCGATCGCATTATGACGATGCGCGCCGCCGAGTCAATCTTCCCCCTGTTACCCAAGGTGCACTGACGGCCGAGGTGCTTCTATACAATGAGGTGGGATCAATTACCGAGGCGTCCATTCACAATGTCGCCGTCTACAGAGCACACCGATGGCTGACACCTTCGTTATCAACGGGATGTCTACCTGGAGTCTTTCGGCGATGGCTCTTGGAACAGGGCCGGATATACGAAGACGAGGAAAGTCACCTAACGAAGGACAGTATCAAAGAGGGTGAATTGGTTTTACTATTCAATGCTGTGAATGGATGTCGATTGGGCAGGATCATGTTTGGCGTGCATCCAGAATGACAGACTATCGAAGTGACTGTGAACTCGTTTCTATCAATCAGACAGAAACAGTGTCTACGTCCATATCGTCGAATGTTCCATCATCCATTTCGCCCAGGATATAGTCCACCATGTAACTATCCTGTACTAGCTTATTCATCCTAGACAAGTGTCGTTCGGTATATGGAATGCAGGCGTCCACAAATTCTTTCAGCGCCGAACCAGGTTTGGTCAATACACTTGAGTCACCAGTTAAGACTGCTTCATGCTGTTCTTCCCTGAACGCCTGCATCACGTCATCTGTTGACCTGAGCTTCAGGATGGCATATATCACGCCCTGAGCGACTCGGCTGGTTTTCGCGTTGGTATTCCAGTCTCTAGCAAACTGGAGCAGTTTAGCGAGTTCGGACCCGCTCACGGTTCGTATGACTTCATCTACAGAATATCGCCCTGTGATTGACGCAGAGTCCGTACCGTCCGATTGTATGTCTCTAAAAAGTGACAGCAATCGACCTGGTTGTTGCATGGCCAAGGCCAATTGTATCGCCCTGCGGTAATCATTCAACGCAAGACAATTTTGGAAATCTTGCTCCCTGCCATGAGAAATAAAATGAACAAGTGAAGTGAGAGGAAGGAAAAGAGCATGACTCACTTCTGTACTAAATTGGCGCGTGCTGCCTCTTTCTCCTCGTTCTGTTCTTCAGTACAGTCCTCCCAAAAGGTAACCACTGAGTCAGCTGCCCCAGATACGATCCGACTCTCGTCATCACTGACAGCAAGTGCCCACACCTAACACACAGGGTGTTAAGCCAAAAGAATGATATGGAAGCAAGCAAAGACTTACTTTGTCTTCATGGTTATCCAGAGTAGCGACACACTCCTCGGTTTTTATGTCCCACAGCTTAACAAGTCCGTCGGAAGACGTGCTGACAATCTGGAGACCGACGTTCAAAAAATCTACTCTCAACACAGAGTTTGTATGACCCTCGAAAGTCTTGAGGCATGAAAAGTCGTCTAGGCTCCATAGCTTCACTGTCTTGTCACCGCTTCCCGTCGCAAGAATCCTCTCTGCCCGACTGAATCGTACAGTCCAGACGCCTCGTTTGTGACCCTTACAAGTCCCTCTCAACTTGAGTTCTCCACGCGGAGCGCTGCCTCTGGACCCTGCTATATATTCTATAGTGAACACCTTCGCAGTCCGATCCTGGGATCCTGAGACGAGGAATTTGCCGTTCGGTGAAATATCTAATGCGTTGATATCTTTGTCATGAGCTTTATGAGTGCATAGACTTTTACACCGTGAGGGTCCAGCTTTATCATCCTCGCATATCAGCGGAATCCCCGCTAGATCCCACATTTTTATTGTTCGGTCCTGGCTCCCAGTAAACATGAACTGAGGATGATTCAGTTCACAGGCATCGTCAACTCTCTTCGAGACAGAAATTGCGCCAATGCTTTCGGCATGACCTTCGCATATACCGACACAGCCATAGCCCCAGTCCACGACAGGATGCACAGGCTTCACTTTCAGAGGAGCCCATAATCTGGCCGAGCGATCCTTACTGCCACTGGCAAGCAAACGTCCATTAGCCCCTTGGTCCAGCGCGAGAACGACGTCAGTATGGCCGTCAAGGAGACGAGCATCAAAGGTGCGTGTGTCGTAGATGCGGATGAGAGAGGAATTTGTTGCCAATGCCAGATGAGAATCACGTTCCTTTTCTTCAAGAAAGGCTGGTGAAAGAAATGTTGTGTCTACGATCTCATCATTGTATCCAATCAATTGTCGAGTTAACGATTGCGTCGAGAGTGAATGGAAGATGATGTTTTGGTCGGCGTGTACGGAAACGACACTTGATGTTGCAGGAACATACCTACAGGAGTTATTAGAAAGGAATAATTATGTTCAGGAATTATACCCACATGACATCGACTATTTGTCTTTGCTCTTCTTGATCATCGGAAACCTTTGTATGTTCTTTACCGAGAGAAAAAAGGACATTTCCGTCCTTGCCATCCCAAATCCTGACAACACCTTTTTCTCCGCCTGTATAAAAGCGGATGGCATCTGGACCTGAACTAGATCCGGTGAGGTCTTCGTCTGGCCGGAGAATACCGATAGCCTCAACTCGTTCAAGGACAGGGATAGTCTTCACGAGCGTAGGGGAAAAGGCCTTGTCTTTTCCTTTTCCTCTCCCCTTCTCGCTAGGAGGTTTTAGCGGAGCCTGGTTTGACGACAGGTCCCAAATAAGGACAACTGAATCTCGGCCACCACTGACAAGCCATTTACCGTCGAAAGATACGTCAAGACCGCGGGGGACAGAATAGTGACCTTCTAGAACGGCCTCTGGCTTCCCCCCATTAGCGGAGTTCGACGTTGCAGTCAAGTCGAAGATCCTGAGTCGAGTATCCACAGAACCGGTTATTAAACGCATCTTTTGTTGGCGAGCTACAGAGGACATGTCTTGAGGATAATCGAAAGTCAAAGCGCTCACTATGCCACCGTGGCCCTTGAAAATATGGGTGACAAGTCCACTGCGGATATTCCAGACTTTCACAACGCCGTCTGCCGATCCAGATGCAAGGTAAGTAGAGGTAGGGTCAACCTTGCAAACGTGAACAGGAGCCTCGTGGGCACGAGATATTACGCGAATCGGGTGGACCAATTTCTTTGAGGGTGTTGTCGCCGGAATTTCGAAGATGCGAAGGGACAGGGAGGCTGTGAAAACAAGGAGATGGCTAGAAGAAGGAGTTATGCAGAGGGAATGGATGGTCGTCGTGTCCTATATTTTTTGTGTATGATCAATCTAATTATGGTCTGACTGGACTCAAGACTACATACGCTCGCAAAACGACATATTTCCATCCCGGAACTCATCTCTGTCAGAAGAATCTCTTCGGAAACGCACGTCACAATCTTACTTCCGTCCAAGGCGATAGCGACTGGCCCAGAAGTGTAGAGAGGCCCAACAGAACGCGCATTTTTGAATCTGGACCGATGTAAGCACAGAAAACATTGCATGTAGTAGAATCACATACGCCGTCTTGAGTTTTGGACGCCCAAGAGGTACAGTCATATTTTGACAGTTGATTTGTCTGGGTCACTTTTGAGAGGAAAATTATCCCTATTTGTCCATATTTGGCACTCGCTCGTAGCAGGACGCGTCAACTTGATTGGATTGCGATATATGCCAAGATAATACTACAATAATAACTAAGATGTAAGAGACGTTGCAGCCCTAGAGATAGACATAGATAATTAGGATATTAGTTGCTGGTGAATGTCAGAAGTATATGAAAAACGCGATTGGTCTAGATGAGGCGAACAAGCAAGGAATGCTTTCAATGCTTCTTCTGCCTTCATTCTTTTTTTTTCTTCGTTGCTCAACATCGTCTGCAATTCCGATCTTCTCCTTGTCTCCTCGTCCAACCGTTGCTGAACAGCCCGAAGGGAATTATGCGTTCGAGATGCTTCTGCCTGCGCCTGCAGCACCTGGTCGGAAAGACGGAGTGAAAGTGAGATAGCGTCTGTTGATTGACGTCGCAAGGCTGAAATTTCAGCATGCAACGAATCGATGATGCTATCGGAATTTTGGAGGGTGGAGAAAGGAGGGAGACTCAAGGTCTGTGGAGGTCGAGAGGGCTGGTATGTACTTAAACCCAATGCCACCAGGGAATTTCGTCGATTCATCGGATGTATAAATTCTTCTTCACTTTCGCATTCTTCCTCCGATAGGTATGCATTATCCTGGCCGTTTTCAAATCCTTGTTTGTCCCTAAGACCCTTACCCTTTTGTATCCATTCGTCTGGGTTGAGCAAGTTCGAAGATGGTATGGGAGCACCTTCGAGAACGTGCTTGCATTCCTCGTCCTCACCAACTAGGGAGCAGAGTTGTTCGTTATCCAAAGGAGACTTTCGTGGCCGGCCCCTCTTCTTAGGGAGAAAAGGGGATCCATTCGGACCTTCCTTAATCTGACGACCTCTCTTGCGTGGTCTCTTCGTACCAGGAGGTGCAGACAAGTTCACGGTCCAGTACGAGCCAAATCCTGGGTTGGTTGCAGGCCGCGGCTGACGTTCGAATAATCTGTTCAGTGACAAATGATGTCGCACGGATTGCTGTTGTTGATCACGTTAATTGTAGTTAAGAATGTACAGAATTCCAAGATCACCTTCCATGTAGGTCCAGCAGTCTTGTAATAGGCATATTTATTCTCCATTGCCGCGTATATTTCACGTATCGTGAGTCGTTGATGCGGACTTCCCAGAATAGCACAGCGGAGGATGACAGGCAGTGTATGTTGAGGTCTCCCATCAGTGTTGGGCAAACAAACGAGACTGTCCGGACAGTTGGGGTGAGCTTCGTGCTCTTTGTATGGAGATTCTTCGGCCGTCAAGTTGTCGCTCGCGTCCGAAACGATGGAAGTTCCTGGAGATGACGGTACTTTACTCGTTGACGCCTCGTCCATATTTAAAATCAGTCTGGTTATGAGGTGAGGATGGTGAAGCACAAGATACCACACATGCAAACCTGACTGTGCGACGTCGCTCATCGTCTGGGTTGAGAATGTTGCAAAGGCTAGCCATCGTTGGCGTTGAAAACGGGACAGCCAGGGATATGTACTTGACATTTGTCGAACCCTCCCCGTTATTACATACTCGAATTACCTAACTGACATCACGATCGACCATTCCATTTTCTTACCCCAAAAGTAGAACAAGATAAATTGTATGCCCAAATTAGAATACAATATAATAGACCGGTGAATTCACATAGCAATATATCGATATCATGAGCCATAACTGTTATAGTCATAAGTATACACGGGATCGGAGACAGGGACTGGGTTCCACCCATTTGCTACCCTGATTCCTGGAACAGTTGGTGTTGTGAGACCCAGATTACTCCTGGGTCCATAGTCCACAGCCGGATGTGATTCTGGTGGCGCGGCCTCTTGAGTTCGAGGCCACCATTCATAGCCCGGATAGTATGATGTGGAGGCTTCGATTCGTGGGATATGTAGACCTAGCATGTGGGCCATGATTCGTGTGCCCAGCTCTTGGACCCCAGTATTCTCTTCTCTGGCGTTTGATTCATATACAGAGAAGGATTCCCGTTGAAGATAGTCAGAACTTTTTTCTTGCCCAAAAGCAGCATCTGCTGGTCTTTTTTGGCGGTCCAGGAAGGTAATCTGAGGGAGTAGGTCATTGGACCCCATCTTGACGCCATTTAAAAGCTCCCATGCGCGAGAAGCACTTGGCCAAACGACCTATTATGCGTCAGTGTTTCAGTGTAATTGCAATGTGACTCATAGAACATACCTGCATATCTTTCAAAGCTTCCATACATTGGTTGAAGCCAAGCGAGGCCTGGACATTTGAAGGACGAAGTGTCACTACAAGCAGATTCAACACGAATACGGCGGTGACCATAAGATCACTCACGAGTCAAAATGTGCATAACCCTGAGACGCAATTAGGAGCAGTGTCAATAGAATTGCACATGGTCGTTAAAATCTCACGCTGCGTTAAGAATGTAGGAGGTTAAGAAGGATGACCCTCGCTTTAAAGAAAATGTTTCGCGATAGATGGTGGCTGGAGAGGATGATAAATCAATTTCAATTTCGTCAAAATGGTGAAGTCTCAATACCAATCGCGCTTAGATGAGTAGCTGCGCCTTGTGCAAGATCGAAAGCTTTGAACTCGGCAGTGTTGCAAGATGTTGGTTCGGTGCTAGGAAGGTTATTATGGCACTGATCCTTTCAGCAGAAGAACATGCGTACCCCTTCCAATTAGGTATACTATCAGAATGTTAGCAACGGGATGTTGTGTGGAAAAAAAATAGGAACCTACAAGGCTCGGTTAAGTAAAAGAACCGCACCCCAGTATCTGATATGGAGGAAAAGAATGTGCGGAGGTGGGGCTGACCGCCTGCTTGTAGTCTCGAATCTAAGTGGCTCCGGGAGTCCAATATACCATTGATCCAGACGAGATTCGATTTCAGTATAAGATGCCCTTCTTATTGCATGCGGTACATGGCGAACCGAGTAGATTTTGTCAACGATAGAGCCGGTAATCATACCTTATCACGGTAATAAATTTTGAGAGAATACTCTGACTATGAATGGAAATGACCCACATAAACTCGCCACGGCGCGCCAACAGGTTGACATTTGTCCTGGAACAGGGCGGTATGCTATCTCTAGGTTATTCGCGGCGACAGTTGGCCAGAATTCTTGATCTATTTCCTGGTTGAATCGTCAGAACATGATGTGAAGACTGGGGTGATAACGGAATTTCACATCATCCACAGTCGGCAGAGGTACATCGAAATCACCCTCTTTGATCACGATAGGTCGCCCTAAGAGTCTCACTCACGTGAGCTAAATGAAGTGACCAGCCTCATGATGAGGCGGCATACCTAGATATACAGATCCATAGCTAGATCGGAAGAACAGGATGTTTACGGAATTACTTGACTCACTTAGGACGAAGGCTTACCTATCGGCAACGCAACAAGCCCACCAAATCTGAACACGAGTCTCGATCTCCGCCGAAGAAAAAAGCTTTTGACCGTGACTTTTCCAGTTAGAGGAGTCGCAATTAAGCCCCAGGTCGGCGGCCTAATGCTCAACCAATCAGAAAGAGAGTTGATTGTTGATGAACGAATACAAACCATGCGGATAGCCATGCCTAAAAAGCGATGAAAATCCTATTTAGCCGATCAAATATGTTACGTACCAATAAATAACCACGCTTGCTCCTGAGAACCTTCAAAGAAGTTATTGAACTGACGAGAGCTATGATAAACTGAAACGTACCAATCCCAAATTCCCGATACCCTAGGAGAAGTAAAGATTGCACGGTTGATGGCCGGGATTCATGAAATACTTGAGCTATAGAAGCCAAGTCAATCAAACCTCGAGACAGACATAGATGAGCGAGCTCTCACTTAGAATTGCCCGGGCACTATCCAAATAATCGCATCCAGCCTCCCACATCTTGCCCCGAACATGGAGTGGTATTTGATCATGACAAAATCGAGCCGTGATCGCAAATATAGAGAAGAGCAGCAATGGCGTGACTTCTTGGGAGGACTCGGGACGGGGGGATGGGCTTTGTTGGGGAGATATAGACTGAGGATTCGAGCTGCTGCTCGCCTGTCAAGTGCAATGCAAAAGGGAGGGGAATTGCAGACATACTTTTGTTTCCTGAGCTTCATGTCAAAGCAATTGACTGGTAAGACAGTGGAAGCACAAACCGTAGATTGTATTGCGCCAAGAAGCGAGATTTGTGAAGGACAGGAAACATAGGGTGTACATAAGTAAAATAGAGATCTAACAAACGATCTTGAACGTGATTTTGAGGCAATGGTGAGGATTTGACATATGCTGGATAGCTTCTGGGGTACTTAGAAGCAGGCCAAACCCTCGACATAGGCAATCTCCTATGGAAGTCCTTGTTGATTACAGGCGCAGAGGGAAAGAAAATATGGTGGCACACCATATACCGCCTTCCACACGGTCATCGGTACGGTTATTTTTTCCGATCAAGTGCAGCCCACTTGTTCTACCGTGAAAGCGTACCTGAAAAGAGATGATGATTAGAGGGTACTCGATTAGATGAACGTATCCTACTTCTCGATTCTCATCCAGAGAGAGCTCCCCTACAGCTTCAGTCGTAGCTCTGAGATCTTCCTCTTCTTCAGCTTTGTTGATGATTTGAAAATATTTCGTAAAGCTAAGTGGAACAACCAACCATCATCTATGGTATACATTTTCTTCCATTCAGGATAAGAATCGGGCGAAGGATTGTCGAGTTTTCTTCGTCGAGAAGTTCTCGGATTATCATGGCTTGAGGTCGATGATGCTAGATGTTGAGAGAGATTATCCTGCCATTCCTTGGTAGGAATTACAGAAAGGCCATTGTCTACAACGAACGTCGGATCGCAGTTCCCGCAGAGATAAAGATTGAACACTACTTACCCATGTTTGAGGAAACAATCTCGCGAGAAACTCTGGACTGCCGCCGTGCTCGTGCCGAGTCCCGAGGAGATATACTACCCTCGCTATCCTTCAAAATGGAGGCGAAGAAATCTTCCTTGGTCGCACCACGGGGCTGGCTACGGCGACCAGACGGACCCTGTATGTCGTATTATAGCATGAGAATAAGCCGATGAAATAACGACTCAGTCGTACATAAGGGCCATTATCAACCCTTCGAATGATTTCTCGTGCGAGATCATCCTGCTTCAGGTCAGAGATGAGGCCTTTAACTCGAGGATCGGGGCATTGAATGATCGCGCCGAGTAAGGACTCGACCTGGTGCCATCGTTGTTCAATGGCATGTATATATCCTTTGGGCGGCCCACGTTTGTAACTTGGTCCTGGTATCCAAATCGTCAGTAGACGACATAGATCAAAGTCAATTGGCATCACCTAAGAACGTGCAGGCTAATGGCTATTTTAGAATGATATTATCACGATTAAGGTGATACACACCTGTTCCAGCCAAGGCACAGCTTTTACAGACATTCGAATCTTCTGGCGCACGCTCGCATTTACTTTTAGTTTTACGGCACTGATCGCAAGCTAGGGGTGGAGGTAAGAAGCAAGAAGGATTTATAGAGAAACTGAGATAGTACCTCTGCTGCTTCTCTTCCTGTTGGTCGTGGACACACCAGTATTCGCGTCATCGTCAGAATGGTCAGAATAGCGCCATTCCATGATGGCTGTTCAGGTGAGAATTCTTGTGGGATTGCTATTCAATTTCATATTGCCGACTAAAATGAGATTTGAGACACGTGACACTTCTTAACCCGCTTCAAATTCAATTGTGTCATGTAACCATTCCAATTCTGTCAACAAAGCCGTGATCGGCATCAACGTCGGTAAGAATATCCAATGCCGGGTATATAAAGCTAAACTACTTGAGGGGGCTGAAAGGAAGAGGTTTCAAAATGAATGAGTCCATAAACTTTGCCAATTGCGCCGTCTAGACGAAACCGATTTCAGTAACCTGTGGCCGAATTGGTTGGAAAAAACAATCTTACCTTCGATACCGTCTCAGCCCAGCCGTCAATCTGCCATGCCTGTTCACGCAGCTCTTTGCGTGCTTCGAGGCTACTGGACGCGAGGTCATTCGGGGCCACAGGATCAATCGCGTAGAACATACGGGTATTGCCACAGGTGATGTACCTGATGTAACCTTCCAACTTGCGAAAACCACGCGCCAACAGGGGCTGTCAAATTTCTTCGCGCCTCAATGCCTCTTCGCCTAAATGTCCCGTGAAGACCGGTCATTACACATATGATTGGGCATACCACGTAGATTCCCACTCAAGCAACGTGCCTGGCTGTAGAACGTAGGTCCGCAATTCGAAAATCCCTCCCTGGGCACGAGGGGGGGCAGAGGGGAAGAATGCGAATTCCTGGTTTAATTGAGAAGACCTTGATTGCAAGTAAGGTAACATTGCCCGAAAAGCTTTGACGTGCTGTGTTGGTAGAGTAAAACTAGATTTGTCGCGTTCGATACATCGAAGTGACAGGCGTACCTCTGGTGACAATCGCACAAGGCTGATGGTCTTATCAAGTCCACCATAATTCTCATATTCCAAGATGTGTACGAAGTTATCTTGCTCCCCTACAACCGTTTCCCAGCTGCCGGTCAACTTGGCATTTAACTTCGGGTCGTTCTTAATTCCCAAGTAATATGTTTCGCTTCAGAAGAATAGCTGAAGGTCACTTTTTTGAAAATCAGTCAGACGAGCACGTACGCCGCCTTCTTGTACTCCTCGGTTTTATCAGGTTTGACACGGTGGGCTGTTTGATCACGAACATTCAACAACGCATAACATCGTACAAGTAAAAGACCTACTTTCAAAGCCATGAACATATTTACCACGGCCCACGATTCGCGAATGCTGCATAATCTCTAATTCTCCGTCTTTCTTTGCTTCCGGTGATCCATGCAGGAGCGACTACGGAGTCAGCATTATTCTGGAATAAAAGATTTGGAACCAGATAGGGACGCAGTACCTTTACGGATATCGGCCTTAATGTATAAGACGAACTTATGAAGGGGGAAGCAAGTCGACGAGATATTAAAGACGCCATGAGACGCGATATCGAAACTGGGTGAACTAATAGCGCAAGTTCAAGTGAGTGCCCCACAAGAAGCCACCATAACCTTACACGTCAGCTTAGGTAACTAAATGATGCCCAGGCAGTTGGCGCGGCCCGTCGTCTTCGGTTTGTAAATTGGCGCTGTATTTGAAATGCAATATAATACTCCCAGAGTGGCAGCCATAGGCAATATTACAGAGGTAGGATTACAAGATTTCAGGTGATTTGGTATCGAGAAGAGCTCGCAGTAGATTTGTAGACCATAACTCTCACTAATCCATTCTCCCCTTCAGCGTTCGTGTAACGACTTTGTCTTTCGTGCTACTTCAGGTGTTAAACCCATTCCTGAAAGGAAGCGACAGACACTCACATTACGTGCACTATGGCACCCCAACCTGAGAATGCATCCCGATCCACCGCATTCAATAGAGTTTGAGATATCGTCTCAAACAGATCCTCCGGCTCCAAATCAGGTTCCCAAAGGCCCTCTGCCACACCATACAATTTGGAGCTCGCGGTGCCAGCAACAACGAAATCCTTCGCAAAATTCAAGCATCCAATGAGGTCGGTTGCAGCTATGAAAGGTTTAAAACCACCAGATGGTGTTTTTGATAATCCTGCCATTACGGGTTCAATGAAATATGGCCCAAATCGATGCTCGTAAAGTGTTGATGAAACGAGGTGGGCGAAGGTTTCCGGCTCGATCTCTCGTTCCTCCTTGATCGTGTACATGTTGACACGGAAACGGAAACGTTCTCGTCTGGATATATTGTCAGCACAAATTCACCTGGTAGAAGAGTAAAGTACAGTGTCGTGACGTCGGTCGCAAGTCCAGGTAGCCCAATGTAGATACGGTCTGTCACAGGAAAAATCTTGCACAAGCGTTAAGCCATAAATATGGACTAGAAAAGACACACACACCCTCTGAAAATTTGACGAGATCCCCAGTGCTTGGTTTCCGAGACGCAGATCGGAGGCAATGGCTACACAATCCTTGCCTACCATGGCGATCACGGAGCCACCGTTATATTGCATTATAGACTGTAGGGGGTCAGTCCCTAGAGATAGTCATGAAGTAAAATACCCGCCATCTTGGCTGTATCCTAGGAGTAGATGAGATCGAAGAGCTGTGCTTGCTTGACTTACGCGTCCAAGTGGAAAGGTGACGCGTCCGTCTGTGTGACACGGTGTGGTCACGATGGTCTTCCACACCGGCATGTCAATTGAGATGGATATCGTTCTCGCAAGCATGACTTGAATTCTACCATCATGGCCTTCACTGCTCTTCGTCGTCTGCCCCATCAAACGCATAGACTACTCTCATCTCTGACAAATCCCCGTTCGCATGCAAAGGTATCACCATCTCATCTTCGCACACGCTGCTCTGAATTGTCGCTGCCAGGCAAAGATAGCGGAGATCGATGCTATATCACCCTTTTCTCCATCCCTCATAGACTCCTATGGTCGCAAGCATGACTATCTCCGTATCTCCTTGACCGAGAGATGCAACTTACGATGTCGGTAGTCTTTTCGTTCAGCTAAGGAAATATTCCTCATTCCCATCAGGTTTTTACTGCATGCCAAGCGAGGGTGTTGAGCTGTCACCAGATGGAAACTTATTGACGAACGATGAGGTCATCCGACTTGCCACCTTGTTTGTGAAGAGTGGGGTTACAAAGATACGTTTAACCGGGGGCGAACCCACTGTACGAAAAGGCATCGAGGAACTCGTCGGTGCGCATCGACCCAAGGAGCCGAGAGCACTTACTGAAACTCGTTATAGGCCGCCTCAACGGACTACGGCCCTTGGGTCTCAAGTCCATTGCAATGACGTCCAATGGTTTAGTCCTTCACCGGCGTTTGCCCAAATTAATTGAGAATGGCCTAACTCATTTGAATCTGAGGTCCCCGCATCTCACTAACATGTCGTCGCCCTTATTGACCGATCATTTCAGTTTGGACACTCTGGATCCTTTCAAGTTCGAGCTTATAACGCGTCGGAGGGGCCACAATGCAGTATTAAATGCCCTAGACGTTGCCCTGTCATCGTCATTGCAGACTGTCAAATTGAACGTCGTGGTGATCAAGGGGCTGAACGATTTGGAAGTTGGTGATTTTGTTAAGATGACAAAAGACAACGCACTGTCAGTCCGTTTCATTGAATTCATGCCTTTCACCGGTAAGTCTGTATTCATGTCTCAGTCCTTAAATTGTTCTCAGTCTGGTAGGTAACAAATGGGATTCAAAGAAGATGGTACCGTCTGCAGAATTGCTAAAGCGGTTGACCATCCATTATCCCAATCTCTACCGGGCCTCGGATGAGCTCAACGACACTGCACGTTCCTGGAAAATCCCGGGCTACGCAGGAAGTTTTGGTTTCATCAGCAGCATGTCGGACCATTTTTGTTCCTCGTGCAATCGCCTTCGCGTAACAGCAGACGGACAGATCAAGGTTATAACCGATTTAAGGGAATGTAGACAAAACTTACATTTCGACGTTTGCAGGTCTGTTTGTTCGATGCGAAGGAAGTGTCTTTGCGCGACGAGATGCGTAAAGGTGCCAGCGATCAAGAATTGCTCGGCATAATTGGTCGTGCGGTGTCTGGCAAGAAGGAGAAACATGCTGGAATGGAAGATATCGACGTCGTGACAAATCGGCCGATGATACTGATAGGTGGTTGAGTACCATTTTTTTTTTGGTGTAGTGAATATGTCTTTAACTATATTCTGAACATTTACATACCCACTTGTATTTCTATAGATAATCGGAACATACGACGACCGCCTTTGGCTATGAAACGCAAATCTTTTGTACCAGAAGTGTCCACTTTCTTTTCTGCGAAACCGCATACTCTTGTCCCTGCCTCGCACACCATCTTGGCTCCTTTGCATACTATCCCGACACTAACTCACCTAGATTGCGAAGGTCGGGCTTCCATGGTTGATATTGCAGACAAGCAGCCAACGAAGCGAACTGCAACAGCCTCTGGACGCATCTACATCCCAGCAGTCGCCTACGAGCTTGTGACCTCTTCTGACCCAATTTTGGATACGTCAGAACCGATTAGCAACGAAGAAAAAGCCAAGAACAAGGCACGGAGAAAGGGGGGTGCATTGACTGTGGCGCAACTGGCAGCCATAATGGGAGCGAAAAAGACGTCCGACCTAATTCCGTTGTGTCATCCTCTTCCTCTCACTAAAGTTGCGGTTACCATGATACCCACAACTTCCGAGATGGAGAGTGGAGTTGTCAGGTACTACATTTCCTGCGAAGCAACAGTGTCGACCGAAGGGAAGACTGGCGTCGAGATGGAAGCTCTCACTGCTGTTTCTGTTGGCCTTTTGACCGTCTGGGATATGCTGAAAGCAGTTGCTGGGAGAGAAATGGAGATCGGCGAGATCAAGGTGACGCGCAAGTCAGGTGGGCGAAGTGGAGATTTCATAAGGGATTTAGTAGAATAAAACTGTCTGCTATTGGTCGAACGCTGTGGCTTATACACAGGCGTCTCGAAAATAATCAAGGTTGATGATCATATTCCTATTGATTATAGTTTATGCGAATTAGACGCTCTAGACCCAGGAGGCTGTTTGGTTCGATATCTCTATGCTTTGAGAAGGTCTGATAAACCAGAGGCAATAGCGCCTTCCACCAGTCGGCTGGCTTCGGTGCCCTGTTAATATCATCAGATCTAAATCAACTCTGAGGGGCAATTTCGACTTGCATCTTTGATCCGGATAATCGTAGGTACACCAGTAACTTTCCAAGCGCCACCGCGAAATGGATTGGAGGGTGTTCTCCATCTGGAAAGCGTTTCCATGAAATCCAGTGGCCATCTCTATCCCTCACTCACTCTTCGCGGTCTCCGACATAGACGATTAGAGCAGAAGGACTATTCTCGCCGCCAAACGTTTGGTTTAGCAGATTTTCAACGTCCCGACAGTCCTGAGAAGGTCATAAGGATAGGGTTACCGTCGACCTGTAATAATACTTACGGGACACCACATCTTTCCATCTACGATGGAGGAATAGAATATGACATATTCCTCGCCAATTGCATCTTTAGCGACCTGGGGGGCCGCAGAACCGTCGACGACACGAATGGGCATGACTGGGAACACGAGGTATGAATGCGGAAATGAAAGCGTTTCGGACTTGGAAAGGCCATGATGATCAATCACTTTCGCAACGTGACAATGTACAGAGGTAATGTTGCGACAACCATAGCAGCTGTCCTTGAACTGCCTGAGGCGAGTTAGCAGACATACAATCATCTGCATGAAAACGGTACTAAAGAGATCTTAATTCCGGCGCACTAAGAAGGGCATAATCATTCGGTCTCCAAATTGAAGAGCTTTCAAACAGGACTTGATTATTGACAAGTTGAGATCATTCAATCTCCGGCGTATCTCTGATATCAAGCGAATATCCTTAACAGGACAATTCCAGACACAGCAACGCTCTATTGTCTTTACAATCGAATCTTTGTCCGACACCTCTTGTAACGTTTTCCAGAACATTCGATTTCGTCTGCGGGAACTACAGTTTAGATAAGTCTGATGGAGGCACTAAGAAAACGAACTACAAAACGTATCGATCATTAAAGAAGTAATTCCGCTGCAAACAAGATAGAGATATATTCTACGAGTCGACGTGAGGACATAACAACCAAGTCGTCATGGACCGTTTAGTAACCGGAGGCAGATCCATAAGGGCTACCACTGGAGCTGCTTGACCAACTACCGGAGGAGTCATCGGCAGCTTGGGTGGCAGCGGCGTATGCGGTTTTCGTTTTCGAGGAAGAAGTGTACAGTGAGGTCGCTGGAGCAGTCGCAGAAGCATAGGTGTTGTACTGGTTGCTGTTCCCGATGGATAACGACCACTGGAATTTACACTGTATACATATTTGAGTGAGGCATAGCTGGCAGTGGATGCCTAACACTCACCTTGCCCAAGCAGTCAGAGAGAGCGGTCTGGGAAACGGTCTGGGTTGCTGTTGCAGTCGCAGTGGAGGTGGCAAGGTAGGTGGTGGTCTGAAAGTAGGTCTGTGTAGAAACCATAACTGATGTGAGGGTGCTGACGACAGTCTTCGTCTGGAAGTGGCGTGAGAACAGACCATCCTTGGAGATGGAGATGGGGCTCACGGTGTCTGTAGTCTGGGGTTGCGTCCACACCTTTGTGAACGTGGTGGATACAGCACTAGCCACAGTATCGGTCATGGTAACAAAGTCGGTCATGGTCTGAGTCATGGTCGCAGTCTGGGTTCAGGTCATCTCATCGGTGATTGTGGCGGTCTGGGTCTCCAACATGGTCTTCGTCGGAAAAAGAAGACGTTCGTCAGAAGAGAGACGGGTGAAGCATTAATCGATATTTACCTGGTCATAGATCTGAGTGCTGACCCACACTTGAGTATAGGTTGTGGGGTAGACGACGGTGGACAGCTGTGTCACGAAAGCAGTTGAAATGTCATGTACAGTTTTCGTGCCCGTAGCAGTCATTGTGTCCGTGCGGGTGTAGATAATGGTCTCTGTTGCAGTCTCGGTGGCAGTGAGAGTGTGCATAAGAGTCTCGGTTTGGTCCACAACCTCGGTCGAAACCCACACACGCGTCGTCGGGACAACCTTCACGGAAGTGTAAACCTGTGTAGAAGTTAAGACCTCTGTCTGAGTTACTTGTCCGGTCTCCGTCTGCTGGTAAGTGACAGTGATCGGTGCAACCTGAGTGTAAGTCTGGAAAGGGAATGCGAGACAGACGATTCACAAAGGTCAATTACCATACCACCGTTTGATAAACTGTGTCATAGACAGTAGAAGTCACGACAGAGTTGGAACATTATCCGTTGTTGCTGTTTGAGTATATCAGAAAAAATTCATCGAAATCACAGAAGGTGACACGGACTTGTTGATAATGGTAGTTCCATAACACTCCCCTTGATAGGTAAACTGAATAAGTCTTGTGAGATCACTACCTCAAGGCCAATTATCAGCATCGAACCTACCCAGGACTGAGGTGTGCAGCGACCATCGGAGCCCTTTTAGTTGCCGTAACCGCATTGTAGAGACATATAACCTCCAGCTTGGTAGGCCGAGTAAGGTATCGTGTCGTAAAACCCCCCAGTGGGAGCAGTCGTGTACTGCGAGGGCAGTGCTGCATATACCGATGAAGACGTCGCTGCATATGTGGGTGAAGACGTCGCAGCGTCAGGAGCAGATGATTGAGCACGTGCAGCCGCGGCAAAGACAACAAGACCAAAGATGATTGACTTCATTACTATTTTAGAGAGAGTGGGCGCTACGATGAAGTCATGCAGCAAGGTTGGAGGTGGGTTTTAGTCAGGTGTTTGGGGGCTTCGCCCCCAATAAGATAAACTCATGCTGAAGGCACAGGACATAACTTATTATTTTAGATGGAGAAGCAGAACATTGTAGAATGTTCTATAAGGATCAAAAACATGGGATATGACTATTAAATATCTTGAAATATGTAAAAAGAGCCTCCAGATGAAGATATCTGTAAATTATCTATTATCCTATCTTATCTTATCTCATCATATCATAACATATCATATCAATGATTTGCTTAAATCAGTCTTTCTCACACTATCACACATTATAGTCCATCAGCTAACAGGTCTTTCTCATGTGTTGTCCCATTATATGGAGATGAGTAATGCCACGTGCCAAATGCACAGGTCTACAACATTGGGGGCAAAGCCCCTGTCAGGACCCATACTATTTCCCCCTTCCCTTCACCATCATCCAACCTCAGACTCAACACAGTCTCTTTCTGGATCTCAGCCACACCCCCAGATCCCAGCCACAGTCCTGTTTTAGCCACATCCAAGTCTAGGCCACCTTTGGGACTGCTTTTCCTGTTCCAGATCATTTTCACAGGCCCAGATCACTTCTACAGGTTCCAGATCACTTCCACCTGTCCCAGATCACTTCCACCTGTTCTAGATCACTTCCAGGATTGCTTCCCTTGTTCCAGATCACTTCCTCATGACTTAGATCACTTCCTGCCATGACTTAGATCACTTCCACCTGACTCAGATTACTTCCATCTGACTTAGATCACTTCCACTTGACTTAGATCACTTTCACCTGTGTTAGATCACTCCCACCTGACTTAAATCACTTCCAGCTTCTCCTTTTGGTAGTGTCCTGCAGCTATATAAGGTCCCCTAGCCTGTAGCTACACTCCAGTCTTGAGATTATTTATTAAGTCTGCTTTTTACTTGTGTTCATCCTCCTGTCTCTTTATCTTCAATCTATCAGTTTCCAGGTTTACCCTTCTCAGTTTTTTTATTTCTCAACTCAACCACATACTTGTTTGCTATCAAGTCTGCCCAGGTGGTTCTTTTGCTCTGTAGAAGCCCCCCTAGGGTCAAGGGATCCTGACAGCCCCCAAATCCCTCACTGAGGCCCAGCCCCAACCTCACTGTGCTCAG
>JAGGAV010015601.1:0-46584 GCA_017657295.1 Termitomyces sp. DKA64 | reverse complement strand
CACAACTGGCAGAGGGAGATCCAAAGTCTATTCAGTACTGTACAAGGGTCTATGGACATAACTACTCACCTGGCAGAGGGAGATCCAAAGAGAACAAGTCTAAGGAGCTCCCAGGCCAGGTGTGATGCTTCAGGAAAACTTCTAACCCTAACTCAAAGGTGCAAACTCTGGTAATTGCCATAACTCCAGAGATTGTACTGAAAATGGGAATCCATTGTGAATGGCCTCAATCTCTGGACATATGGCATGTGACCACATGAAAATGAAACCAAAAGGTAGCCATGGGTCAAAAGTATTTGTCACCAGAAGATGGGAGGATGGTGATGAAAGATGGGCTTGGAACAAAGGAAACAAACTAGGGGGTCCAGTATGGGCAGTCCCCTGACAGTATGACTTGGCCAGTCAATGCAAGGGTTAGTCATTCAGAGCCAGGAAAACCTGCAGATGAGGGGGGTGGAAGTGTGCAGCTTTGTAACCAGTAGTCAGAGGTCTTGCTGTTGTCTGTTGGCAAAGGTGATCTTTGTCTCCACACAATGGGTGATGTTGCCATTAGAAGTAGGGTCACTAGCAAAGAGTCTCAGTGTGATTGGAAGGGGAAGTTGCCAGGGAGGTTGTGGAGCAAGCATGACTAAGGATTTACTGATGAAGTAACTCAAAGGTGCAAACTCTGGTAATTGCCATAACTCCAGAGATTGTACTGAAAATGGAAATCCATTGTGAATGGCCTCAATCTCTGGACATATGGCATGTGACCACATAAAAATATAACCAAAAGATAGCCCTTGGTCAAAAGTATTTGTCACCAGAAGATGGGAGGATGACAATGAAAGGCAGGGTTGGAACAGAGGAAACAAACCAGAGGGTCCAGTATGAACAGTCCCCTGACAGACAGTATTGGATGGTGAAGTTGTATTTGGAGAGGGTCTCAGACCAGTGGGCTTGTCATTGGCTGAGCTGTTTGGTGGTCATGATGTACTGGAGATTGATGTGGTCAGAGTAGACCTGGATATAGTGCAGCATTCCCTCAAGGTAGGCCCTGCACTGTTGGAAGGCTTTGGTGATGGCAAGGAGTTTCTTGTCATAGATGTTGTAGTTGAGTTCCATGGAGATCATTGAGCAAGTGTGGAAGGTGACAGGGCAGAGGTCCTTGCTGTTAGAGCCCAGTTCCAGGGGGTGTCCTTCCAGGTGAGTTGGTTGAGAAGTTTTGTGATGCCAGAGCAGTTATTAATGACCTGGTGATAAAAGTTAGTGAACCCAGGAAGGACTGTACCTCTTTGACATTTCAGGGCAGGGGCCAGCTAAGGATGGCTTCAACCTTTGCCAGGTCCATATGTGCACCATCCAGAGTGATGATAACCCCAATATATTCGACTTTGGTGGTGTGGAAGGAGCATTTTTCAGGTTTGGCATGAAGGTGGTACTCCCAGAGTCATTTTAGGATGCAGCAGACATGATTCCTGTGTTCCCCTGGAGAGTTTGAGTAGATGAGGATATTGTCTAGGTACACAATAACAAAGATGTTGTTCATGAAGTACTGAAAGGTGGCAGGGGAGTTGGTCATACCAAAGGACATGACAAGGTACTTAAAGAGGCTGTAGTGGGTGCAGATGGCAGTTTTCCATTCATGTCCTGGAGCAACTCAGACATTATTATAGCCAGACCAGAGATCTATCTTGGTGTAGATCTTTGCATTGTGGAGGCAGTCAATGAGGTCACCAATCAGGGGGAGAGAAACCAGTTCTTTTTGGTGACTTTGTTGAGTCTCCAGTAATCAATGCAACAATAGAGGGAGCCATCCTTCTTCTTGATGAATAGGACTGGAGCTCTGGCAGCAGAGATTGATGGGTGTATGAAACCCTTCCCAAGCATGTCATCAAGGTAGTCCTTGAGTGCCTGGAGCTTGACTTCCAACATGTTGTAGATCTTGCCAAAGGGAGGGTGTCAGGGGACTACCCTTTCCAACCTGCCCCTGTCCAACACCAACTCTCCTTGCCCATTTCCACTTCCCCAAGGCTCATTCAACAACTCCAGGGCATTTCACAGGTCTTCAGAGATCTCCAGAGACCCCTGAAACTTTCCATGATCCATTGTTGCATACTTTGGCTAACTCTGGTCACCTACACAGTTGTTCCCATGCCTCTGCCACCCCCTGATGCACTGCACTGAGCAGAGGAGATCCTTAGACTTGTTCTCTTTGGATTCCCCTCTGCTAGGTGATTAGTCTACTATTTGTATTATCTATTACATATCTAATACACTTTGGATTCCCCTCTGCTAGCTGTGTGATTCAGCCATCACTCCCAGAGGTTGCCCTTATAGCAGAACAAGTCTCTTATCCTTGTCTGGAAGCCCCACATAGCCTGCTTGGAATCTCTGAGCTGCTATCTGTCACTTCCCCACCAGGCTTAAGCACCCATGGAATTCTATATCTCAGCTGGCCAATCCAGATACTCCCTTGAAGATCCCAGCCCCACAGGACAAGGCCTGAACTTGCCTGCTACACCTAAAGAACCAGGTGCAATTGACCCAATCTTCCCTCACACACTACATGACCAAACTCTCCACCCTCTGCCAAACCACTGAACTCATCTCCCAGTCCCTCCAGGCACTACTAGAGTGCCTGACCCCTACCTCCATGCCACTCCCAGCTGTGGAAACACCCCCAGTGGCCCCTGTCACCTTCCTAGCAGCTCTGGTAGCCCCTCAAGCATGCATTCTCCATCCTGCACTCTCAGATGCATACAATGGCAACCACTCTGGCAGAGAGCATTTCCTCCAGTCCTGCCTCACCTACATCCATCTCAGTAGGGATGCTTTCAATTCCAATGCACTGAAAATAGCCTGGATCTTGTCATACATGAAGATGGGGTATGCCTCCACCTATGTGCTATGGGTGTATTGATGCCCTGGATGTGTCAGGAGTTTTGCAGATTGGGCAGCCTTCAAAAAGGACTTCTGGGCAGAGTTCTTTCCAATCAACCCCGCTAAAGCTGCGGCCTTAGCACTACACAACTGGGAGCAGTATGGGCAAGGAAAACAGATGCTGGATAAGCATATCAACCCCTTCCAGGCACTAGTTGAGCAAGCAGCCTACCCCAATGGCCTCAAACTGTGCCTCACATTCCAGGATGGCTTGCACCCCACACTACTGGAATGCATTGACAACCTCACCAAGGGCCACCCAGACAATGAGCAGATCATCTCCTGGTATAAAGTGGCCTGGGATCAGTGGCAGCTCATGGAAATTTAATGGGAGCTATGTCACACACACTCAACTCACTGCCCTGCCTCCATCTCCACTTTCTGGTACTCCACCCCTGCTCCTCCAGTACCTGCCTCTGCTCTGGCCAGCTCTGCCCTACAACCCTTACCACTGGGCATCCCCATGGATGTCAATGCTACCCAACAGTGCTATGCCATGCTGCTGCTGTGCCAGAGATGCCAGAAGCCCAGGAATTTTGTGCAGCACTGCCCATTGGGTCTTGAGGTACATTACCTTTCCATGGTGGAGCAGGAGGAGCTTCTGCTGCAGCTGCTGGCCACAAAGAACACAGCCACAGACTCTTTGCTAGACAAGCTGGCACTGGAGTTGACCCCAGAGGAGAGTGGCACTTGCACCCCCCTCCCAGGCCTGGAGGAGAATTTTTAGTCAAGCAGCAGATGAGATGTATGCCTCCATTGCCAAGTACTAACCAGTTCATGCATCTGTTGATAGAAGATGAAATTGCTTTCATTGATATCAATGACCCTAAGACAACAGAACCTCAGTACTCCTCTCCAGACATATAAACACCAACTCTGGACTCCAAGTCAGGCCCACTGATGCTAGACAGACCTTGTCCAGGCCACCTTGCATGGCAATGCTGATTGCCCCAGTAGTATGTGGTGGCTGCAAACCCCTTGGCAAATTCCCTGCACCTCAACATGGAAATTGAGACCACAGACATCCAGCAGGACCACAGAGTCACTGCCCTCCTAGAGAGTGGTGCCACAGGGTTGTTCCTAGACTTGGAGTTCATCTGGTGCCACTGCCTGACCATGCAGCCACTATCCCAGCCCATTCCAGTGTTCAACATTGATGAAACACCCAACAAGGCCAGGGCCATCAACTCTGTAGTCAACCTTGTCCTCCACTACCAGAACCATGCATAGTGGGCCATGTTTGCCATCACCAGCCTAGGTAAGCAGGACATGATCCTTGGATTCACCTGGCTTTGGGAGCACAACCCCAAAGTAGACTGGGCCCAGGGTGAGGTGACCATGAGCCAATGTCCCTGGAGGTGTGCCACCTGCATCACCAAGGTCAGGGAACAGTGTTGGGCTGCAGTTTGAGAATGCATGGCCATTTGGGCTTGCCATGTGGGCCATCTCCCCTTCACAGATCTGGAACTTCTGGACCCTCCACCCTTGGCATTCCCCCATAGAGAGGCCCTCTATGAGGATGACTGGAGTGGTAGCAGGGCTCTGGAGGAGGATCTGTTAGGGGAGTTTGGTGGCTCACATGATCTGGAGTACCCAGATGAAGCAGTGAAGACTGGAGATTGGATATACGCTACCACCCTATGCTCCCCACCCTCTATCACAGAGATCTGGGCCAGCCAGACCACCTCTCAGTGGCTGGCCCAGGCCTTTGCAGCTAACTCCATGCCCTGGGAGCTCCAGGACATTGTACCTCCATATCTCCATGCATTCAAGAATGTGTTCTCCAAGGCCTCATTCAACTTGCTTCTAGAGCACAAACAGTGGGACCACACCATCAAATTAATACCAGACTCCAAGCCTGCTAGTTGTAAGGTATACCCACTGGTGCTGAAGGAGCAAGACAAACTTGATGCCTTCTTACAGGAGAACTTAACCTCTGGTCACATCTGCCCTTCCAAATCCCCAATGGCCTCTCCAGTCTTCTTCATCAAGAAGAAGGACAGCTCCCTCCAACTGGTCCAGGACTACTGGGTGCTTAATGCCATGATGATGAAGAACTGCTACCCCCTCCCTCTCATCTCCAAGCTCATCAACAATCTCCAGGGTGCATGGTACTTCACCAAATTGGACATCCAGTGGGGCTACAACAACATACAGATCCAGGAGGGAGATGAGTGGAAGGCTGCCTTCTGGACCAATCAGGGATTGTTCAAACCTCTTGTCATGTTCTTTGGACTCACAAACAGCCCCACCACCTTCCAGACAATAATGAACAACATCTTCCAGAACCTAATCATGGAGGGCATAGTGTGTTTATACCTTGACAACATCCTCATTTACACTAAAACATTACAGGAGCACCACCAGGTCATGTGCATCATTTTGAAATGCCTCTGCCTCCACCAACTCTACCTCAAACTGGAGAAGTGTGAGTTTGAGCAACCCCAGATTGAGTATCTTGGGTTGATTATCTTGCATGGAGCCACAGAGATGGATCTAGTGAAGGTGGCAGGTGTGGCAGAGTGGCCAGAGCCCAAGAACAAGAAGTGCAGGCCTTCTTAGGGTCCACCAACTTCTACTGGAGGTTCATCCAGGATTTCTCACATCATGCCCAACTGTTGTTTGACCTCACCACTAAGGATGCCACCTGGAGATGGCAGTCCCTGGAGCAGATGGCTTTTGACAATCTCAAGTGCACCATCACCTCCAGACCTGTCCTCCTTTTTCTGGATGATGACTCCCCCTTCCAGGTGGAAGCTGACAGCTCCAACTTTGCCATGGAAGCTGTTCTGTCACAACAATCCTGGGAGGACAGAAAGTGGCATCCAGTGGCCTTCTATTCAAAGAGTCTGAATGCAGTTGAATGCAATTACAAAATCCATAATAAGGAGATGCTGGCCATTATCCAGTCCTTCAAGGAGTGGTGGCACTTCCTAGAGGGTGCATGGCATAAGTTTAAAATCTGGACAGATCACAAGAACCTTGAGTATTTCTGGATAGCCAAGAAGCTTAATTGCCAACAGGCCTGGTGGTCCCTCTACCTTGCCAACTTTGACTTTTTGCTGCACCACAAGCCAGGCCAGAGCATGGGGAAACCAGATGCCTTGTCCCAAAGAGCAGACCATGACACCAGTGGAGATGACAACAGTAACATTGTGCTCCTCCAGCCTGAGTTGTTCACAATCCAAGCCATGGAAGGCCTAGCCATTGAGGGGGCAGAGGTAGGGATCCTCCAGGATATCTAGCAGGGCAACTGGGACAGTCTGCAGGAGGAACTGGTTGCTCTGGTGGCCAGGATGCTCAAGTCTGGATACACTACTGGTGTCAAATCAGTCCATACAGACAAATGGGCCATCTGCAATGGACTCCTGACCTTCTTGGATTGCATCTACATGCCCAATGACCCAGAGCTCTGCCATAGGATTGTAGAGCAACACCATGATTCCCAGATTGTAGGACACCCTGGCTGATGAAAAACATTAGAGCTGGTGTCCTAGAACTACTAGTGGCCCCAGATGTCCTGGTATATTGGGTCCTACACTAGTATATGCAATCTCTGTTTCTGGACCAAGCCCCAATGCTGCCTTCCCTCTGGCCAGCTGCACCCCCTGTCTATCCCTGCAGAGTGATGGAGCATTGCCTTGGTAGACTTCATTGTAGAACTCCCTGATGCCCACAGCTATGATGCCATCATGGTAGTGGTGGACCTCTATGGCAAGCAAGTGCATTTCATCCCTACCCACACCACTTGCTCCACCATGGGTGCTGCTAACCTGTACTGGAGGAACATCTGGAAGTTGCATGGCCTCTCCAATGCCTATGTATCCAACTGGGGCCCACAATTCATGGCCAGACTGAGTGCATGAACCAGGAGCTTGAGCAATACCTCTGCCTCTTCTGCAACAAGCACCAGGACAACTGGGACAAGCTCCTCCCTGATACCAAGTTCCAGTACAACAACTATGTTCATGCAGCTGTCCAGTATTCACCCTTCTTCCTGGACACCAGACATCACTCACACATGGGCTTCAAGCCCTGGGCCTGACCCTTGGAGAATGAGGCTGTAAACAAGTTCATGGACTGGATGAAGATTGCACAGGAGGAAGCCCAGGCAGTGCTGGCAAAGGCAAAGGACAACATGGCATAGTACTGTGACCATGGAAGGACCCCAGCACCCCAGTACAAGCTGGGATGGAATCAGGTGATTCTGGTGGAGGCCAGACTTCCATTGAATAGCTGTAGTTCTGGTGGAATGTCAAGGGTTTCATGGGGGAGATCAAGCAGGTTACTGACAAATATACTGGAAGCCCCACTATCAATGAGGGCAGGGAGGACAATGGTAGAGTTGCCAAGGTGAGTGTTAATGACAAATGATCATGCAGACTTTGAGCAGAGCTGCAGGGGGGTTTGGGGGATGTCAGTGGTGACTTCTGAGACATTGGGGTGAGGAGGAACATTGAAGGGGACAGGTCCTAGGCCATGCAAACTACTCTAATCAAGGCAGAGGGTGAGACTTGGCCAATCAATGTGGGGGTTAGTCATATAGAGCCAAGAGAAGCTGAGAATGAGGGGTGTGGAGCCATGCAGCTTCACGACTAGTAGCCAGAGATTCTGTTGTTGTGCATTGGCAAAAGTGATTGTTGTTTCCATGTAGTGGGTGATGTTGCTGGCAGGAGTAGGGCCACTGTCAAAGAGCTCTTGGAGAATGGGGAGGGGGAGCTGCCAGGGGGGTTGTGGAGCAAGCACTGCTAGGGACTTGTCAATGAAGTTGTCAGTTGCACCACTGTCAACAAGGATGGAGATGGAATCAGTGGAGAAGGGGAGAATAGTGCAGAAGAGGCAGTTATGGGAGGAGTGCAAGGGGAGATATGCTGAGAGTGTGGCTGGGGAGAGTGCTGTTGTGCAGAGGAAGGTAGCCAGGATAGAGAAGACATTGAGGTCTGATCCATGATTTAATGCATCTTCAGGATCTAAACTGCCAGGTCATTTTCTGTAAACTGATAGTTGCAGTCTTCCCATTGATGGTCCATATGGCACATTCCATAACCTGGCATTTGTGGCAATTATTGATGAAATAGCCCTGCTCATTGTATAAGATGCATGTGCCCTCCTTCATTGTTGCTCCTGAGTTTCCATCAGTATGTTAATCCAGGGCCTGTTCCTGATCTAGTTGGTGCACAGGGCCTCTTGATTGTCTGCAGGGTTCAAGATGTCATCCAGGTCCAGAGAATTGTCAGGGCTGGGGTCTGGAGGGTCCAGGGCTTTGCAGAGATTGGCAGTATTGAGCTGGGCAGGGGCATGGGTTCCAGGAGGTTGGTTGGCATTGGCCAAGCCTTGCCCTGGAGGTAAGCAGGGTGTGGGGTTAGCAAATGTTGCAGGGGCAGTAGCTCAGTTGCTGTTGGTCACTTTGGACTGCCATTTAGGATTACTGGAGGGGCTCCACATGTTCTGCAGACCATATTCTTGCTCTGGCCTTTCCAATAGCATTGGTCAATCTGGGTGACAAGTGCCTTGTTACCATTGTACATAGGCTGCTTGGGTGCAAGGCTGAGGATGTTCTGATCCATCACAGAAGGGCATGGCAAAGGGCAAACCAGAGGGCATTGTAGTTCCAGCTGGTCTTGTAGGCTTCCTGCTCAAACCAGATGATGAAGGTTGTGAACCATTCATTGTCACACATCTGGAGGTTGTACAGGTTCTCTTTCACCTTGGCTACTGTGTCAAACACTCCAGACTTACTAGAAAACTCCTGTGTAAAGGTAGGCCAGTTGGAGAGTACTGGGTTACTAGGATCAAATTAGAGTAGTGCTGTATAGTAATGAAAGGCAATGCCCTGTAAGTATGAGGTGGCAAAGGCCACTTGTCAGCTCTCAAGCTGCAAAGTGATGGGCTTAGCTTGGAACATTGTTAGACATTATGTCAGGAAGGTCTGCCATTTTTGGGGGTCTCAGTCATTGAAAGGTTCTGGTTTCTGTGTGTCAAGCTTGCCTTCCTGAGCCAAAGCATTGTGAGTATTGTCCTTGGGGGTTCTGAGTTCAGGGAGGAGGTCCAGCATTGTAATAGTAGTAATACTTGTTCCCACTTCCATGTTGGGAGGGGACCATGTCCATGGCTGGGCCCCAGCCACCTGGGAGCCTGCTGTTAGGGAGCCTGCCACCTGGGGGTGAGTCAGTGTTGCCTGGAGGTGGTTCCAGGGCCCAACAGGGCAGGGTGGGTCCTCCAGAGGTTGGCAGAACAGGATTGCTGTTGGTGTCAAGGTGTTGGCTTGGCATGGGAATTGGGAGTATGGAAGGGTCAGGGCAGTCCAGGGGGAAGGGCAGTTCTAAGGGATCCAGGGCCTAGAGGCTACTGAAGAGAAGCTGGGGCATTGGTGCCAGGGAGCAGGGCATATCCCTGGGAGGGATGTAGGTTGACATGAGGGGGCCAATTCTTCAGGAGCCTCAGGGCTCCTTCTTGAGGGGCAGGTTCCCTGCTGGAGTTCTCCAGCTCATTGATGTAAGAGAGGGTGTGGGTAGAAGTGAGGTTGTTGTTGGTGAAAGGGGATTGGGGAGTCCTCAGGGGTGCAGCTTAGGCTTGGTGGGTTGGTCCCAGGTGCAGAAAGTGCTGGGAACAGAGTGGGCCTGGGGGCATGCTGTAAGACTGATGGTATGGGTGGCAGGCTGATCAAAGAGTCCTCCTGTGGGGTTGAGAGTCCTCAGAATGTTGGAGGCCATGTCAACTCCTCTTGTTGGTGAGAAATGGGGGCCAGGGCTTCAACACATGTACCAGTGGGTTCTTCTCACTGTATGTGGAAGGAGCAGGTGGAGTCCAGAGGGTCCTTGAATTAGCAGGGGTTTGGACTGGTATGGATTTCATTGATCAGGGTGCAGAGTTGATCCCAGAGGCTGGCATCAACTCTGAGGGTGCTCCTGATGTTTTCAGGAAGGGTGCCCTACTGGTAGCACTTATAGAAATCTAGGAGACAGTCCACCCATGTCTCTAGAGTCCCAAAGATGTCATGATGTCCCAGGCTGATGAGGAGGACTTGTGTGGCAAATTCTACTGGGGAGAGATAGAGGGAGCAGAGAATGTCATCACACTGTTGGATGTAGGCTTAAACTTGTTGCTTTTTAGGGAATGGTGGGGTTTGGATTTGGGGGGCAACAGAGGGTCAAGGCCATGAGGGGAAATAGCTGTCAGGTTGTTTTGGGGTGATTAAGGCCACAGTGGGGACTAGATAGGCATAATAGGATCCCTGAGGGGAGAAAGCCAAGCAGTGAGTGCCTATGGGGGGCAAAAGAGGGTCAAGGCCATGAGGGGAAATAGCTGTCAGGTTGTTTTGGGGTGACCAAGGCCACAGCGGGGACTAGATAGGCATAATAGGATCCCTGAGGGAGAAAGCCAAGCAGTGAGTGCCCATGGGGCCAAAGGGGTTTCAGGCAATCCCCTGGGCACCATGTGGAGGTAGGTCCCTTTGATGGGGGCCATAGGGGGCCTGGTTTTAATCTGGAACCTAGTACCAAGGAGCTGGGGCAGTACAGTGATTGGCTGGCATGGTCAGATAGAACAGAGCATAGTAAGGGTCAGGCACCAGCCTACCATAGTAGTTAGTTGGGTAGCTGGCAGGTGGGTGCACAGAATTGTACACAGACATTGGGAATGGGATAAGGGAGAGTCTTGATATTGTGTCAGGTTTTGCTGACCATGGGGGCCCAGCTACACTGGGCAAGTCCTTATCAGGCAGACACAACATCTACACATATGATCCCATGCTCCAGCAAGCTTTGAACAAGGAAAACTGAGGTTATAGGGCTGGGGGAGTGGTCCAAGTGAGACTGAAGTATTCCAGCAAGGTATATAGAGGGGCACAAGTAATGGACAAGTGCTAGCAAGCATGGTATAGAGCTCCAGAGAAGGCTATCAAGGGACCAGGGTCATCTTGGGGTAACTTGGAACCAGATCTGAGTGGGTAGGCAGAAATATGGTGATGGGTTCAGGAACATGGTGGTGGAAACAGAAGTCAGGAATGAAGAAAATAGAGTTATAACAGAAAGAGTCAAGGCAAAATGAGAGCCTTGGAAAAAGACAAGGCAAGATGAGACAGGAGACTTAGAGAAAATAAGATGAGACAAGAAAGGAAACAGATAAGATTGAAATTGATACAAGATGAACAACAAGACAGAAAGAAGCTAGAGACACAAAATGAGGCTAGTAAGTAGGTAGGTAATATTGGGGAACCTCCTCCAGGACCATGGGTCCAAGGTTGGGGCTGGCAGGTTCAGTGAGTCTTGATTATGACTGTCTGGGTGTGAGAGGGTGTCCCAGGACTAGCAGGCAGATGTTGGCAGCCTTTGATGCATGCTGGGGAAGATGAAGGGAGTGTTGGAGTTCTCTAAACACTTGGGGAAGGTCAGGGAGGTCACAGAGCCTACCAGGGGAAGTGTTGGAGATTGCTGAAGAAGCATTGGAGTTTGCCAGAGTGGGCACCAAGAGTGGAGGAGGGTTGTAGAGGCTCCTGGGAGGAGTGGGTGTGCTCCTTGGCTTGCTGGGCTTGGCTCAGTGAGGTCTGGAAGTTGTTCAGAGGTCAGGGAATGGGTTGTGACAGCAAACAGCCAAGTCCTGACAGGACTCCAGCACTGGCTTCTTGAACTTGCATTGTTTGCCATGTCAGGCACAGAGGGTGCACTAGACAACTGGTCAGCTGGATCTGGACTCAGACTACCCTGACAACTTACTGGAGCCTCTACTTGGCACCATTTCAGGGTAGGGGGACCCCACACCCACCCAACTACCTCCACAAATTGCTCCAGCATTACCTCTGACTGGACCACTCTCTGGCCTCTAGAACAACCTGCACCATCCCAGGGCCCAATGTTGGCCAGGTAGGATGAGCCAGGGGTACCAGGGCTGTTTGGATGGATTGTCCTGAAGTGCTGACTTGGGAAGGACCCATGGAGGGACCTGCCACTGCTATGGATAACTCTGCCAAACCCATCAGTGTTACACTGGCCACAGGGTCATTGCACTTATGACAGCAGTACATCAAATCCACCTTCCTCCAGTCCTGGTGCCAATCAAACTCCTCCCAGCAGTGCTCATAGTTGGCCCAAACATAGACACAGTTCTCATTGGAAGGAGGAGGGGTAGTAAACAATGAAGACTTGGAAGAAGACATTGAGGGTAACTATAGGATGTGGGAATATGTCCTCCCCCTTCAGTGTCAAGACCCTTCAAGGCATGGGGAAGTCTTCAGCAAGCAGTAGTGGCATAGAAAAGGAAGGCAAAGCATGATGGGTTCTCATCAGGAAGCCCCTCCTAAGAGAAATAAAAGAAATTGGTAATGTCATGATCTGTTCCCAGACCCCCACCCTTTAGACCAACCTCCAGACTTCACTCCTGCCAAGCTCAACAAGCCCTGGAGCACATCCCCCTCTCTCTTGAAACCCCTACAACCCCCCTACCCTTGGTTCCCACTCTGGCAAACCCCAGTGCTTCTCCAGAGATCCCCAATGTTTCCCTCAGTAGGCTCTGCAACATCCCCAACCTTCCCCAAGTGTTTGGATAACTCCAACACTTCCTCCACATGCATTATGGGTATGCATCAAACACTGCCAACACCTGCCCACTAGTCTCAGGATGCTCCCCCACACACAGACAGTCATAACCAAGACCCACCAAGCCTGCCAGCCCCAACCTTAGACCTGTGGTCCCAGAGGAGGTTCCCCTGCTAGTATTCAAGCCCTAGAGTAATATCAGTTACAATAGTCTTGATATTACTTACATTCCTGTCTTGTATTGTCTCTAGTTTCTCATCTGTCTGTTATGTTTCCCATCCTGCTGTTCTTGTCTTGTATCATTTCAAATTTTATCTGTTCCCTTTCTCATCTCATCATGTCTTCCTCTAAGTCTCCTGTCTTGTCTTGTCTTGTTTCTTTCCAAGTCTCTCATCTTGCCTCATTCTGTCTCAACTCTTTTCCCTTTATGTTCAACTCTATCTCTTTCAGCTCCAACCTCCATCTCTATCTCCATGTTCTTAATCCTTCCCCACACTTCTGCCTAATTGCTCAGACCTATTTTTGAGTTACTCCAAGACAACCCTGCCTTGTTGATAGCCTTCTCCAGAGCTCCATACTGTGCTCACTCACATTCACCCATCACTTGCACCTCCCCATATACTTTGCCAAAGTTCTCTAGACTTGCCTGGACCACTTTCCCAACCCCATAACCTCAGTTCCCCTTGTCCAGAGCTCACTGGAGCATGGTATTTCATGTGTAGACATTGTGTCTGCCTAGTAAGGACTTGCCCAGTGTAGCTGAGCCCACATGGTCAGCAGGACCTGACATGATGGAGCACATGCACACATTGCATTGCACCCTAGACACACATACAGAGGTCAATAAGTTCTTCATCCTCTCATCAGCAGATGTTGAAGATGTCAGTGAGTGAGTTATATTGAGCACTTGGTCCAGACTTCAAATGAATTTGTCTGTGCTTGACCCACATAGCAGCAGGATCATCATGTATGGCATCAACATGGATCTTATTTCCTTCATTGAGCCACTGGTATATTTCACCAGTAGCTTGGTCACTACAGAGATCATAGGCATTGATAGTGACAGTGTTTGAACCATCAGCATTGGGAGAGGGATGTTGTTCTCTACCAGTGACAATGCCCACTCTGCTGACAGCCATGAAGTGACCATACATGGCCCTTTCCCATTTGGCATACTCAATAGTTCCTAACTTTGATGGCAGGGATCAAGAAGCTGTTGTGACATTGTTCATTGTGTGAAGATGATGCTAGAACTATAAAAAAGTGTGTGTAGGAACTGGGAGTATTCACGAGGTTATTATGCTTCAAACATTTCAGATAAAACAAAATGGAGCATGGTAACAATTTCAATCTTTGGTGTATGTCTCTGGGCCAGGGCCCATAACCTGTTGCAGCAGGCTTCTCACAGGGGGAACAAACTGAGACCAAAGGAATGAAGGTATAGTCTAATCACATCTGCATAGACTGATATCCTCATATTCAATAGGCAATAGACTATGAAGTACATTAGATACACACCTGAAGTCCTTGTTTCCAGGGAATGAAAAAATATCTGTGTGGTCACATGAACAGCTCCTTGTCTAGTTGTACACTCCTGGCACCATATATACTCTCAACAAAGACTAATTAAAGAAAACCATTGATAAGATAAGATAATCGATTACTTGCAGATCTTAATTTGGAGGGTCCTTTTCACATTTCAAAGTATTGAATACATATATACCATCTTTTTGATAATGTGTGCAAGGTGTCAAAGAGTCTGTAGCAAGTAAAATATAAGATAAGATGGGAGGCACTTTTTTCACACTTCAAAGTATACTATAATCAACTTAATAGGTTTAATTCATCTTCTTGATCAAGGGTGCAAGGTGTCAGAGATATAAGAAAGACTAAATGTGTGATTGAGGAAATAGCTGGGGCTGAAACTAAGCATTGAGTTTTGAAAACAAGGCCTTAATTATGCACAGTGAGGTTGGGGTTAAAATAGACACTGGATTTTGAAATCAAAGCCCTGGAGCACAGCAAAGTTGAGGGCTGGGATGAAGCACTGATTTCAAAAACAAAGCCCTAACTGAGCACAGCGAAGTCAGGATTAAGCATCAAGTTGGATGTTGAAGCCTAATCAGGTTAGGGCTGGGTCTCAGTCATGGGTTTGGTGGCTTTGCCCCCAGCATGTTAGACCTGTAAGACACAAGGCATAACTTGTCTGAACATTGTGGTGTACTCAGTTTTGTACAAAAAATTGGTCTAGCCGAGATATCAAACTTGTCGAGTTTGCTTGTCCGCACTTGTAGTACATATGAAGCAGCTTCATCACTAGCTGCGCAAATTTTTACCAATTATTGAGCACTTCAAGGACACACTTACATCGAAATTCTGCCGGACGGCATCACAGCAATCATGCCAAGAATTTTCACTGGGGATAGAAGCAAAAACTCCCTTGTAAATACTCTCCAATACTGCGAGAGGCGACAAAGACGAAGTACAACATCCTAGCACAAGTACACCTGACCATGCATTCATGCATCATCCTCCCAACTATCCGGTACTACTATCGGCGACGTGGGTACATCCTGCCTTGGCAAGGGGGGCGTACGTGCCGGACTCGAAACCCTCGTCACAGTCGCACTAGCTGTCGACCGACTTGGTTGATTAGAAACAGGTGCTACTGGAGTTGCGGACGTCGCGCGATGTCCCCATCCAGGAACGGCTGGCTGGGGAGCAGATGGCGTAACAGCAACACGCCATGAAGGGGCAGAGGACACACGCAGATCCGTCAATTTACCAAGGCTGGGTGCGGCAGGTGCTGAGCTAGCGATGAAGGTGGAGAGAAGGGGAGTGGGGATGCGTGTATCGAGCCGGCGAATGAGACAGACACTGTATTGGAGCACAGGTCAATATATCATATCATTAATCCACATCAAAATTGAGGCGAACCTTCGATTGGGCTCTTGATCTACCATCTCAGTATCCAATCTATATACAGCGGCAAGCTGAAACAGAAGGTAAGTGGTGAGCGAGACAAGGCATGTCGAAGGACTTACACCATGAACAAACTTCCTTCTCTCCAAAGGCATATGAGGAAGGACCTGTGTTTTCTTCTGAGTGGTCACGAAGCTACAGTAAAAGATATAAAAGTGAGTCTTGGTAATAGGATAGGAAAAACATCTAAACATGCCCATGAAACGCCTTCTCCACGACCGTCAAGAACTTCTCATTCGCACGCGCGAACGCGACCAGACTCTCGTGATACGTGACTGCCAACGCCTTCTCCCTAGACTCGGCAGTGATCCCCAATGCATCTGCTAACCGTGCATTGCGTTTCGCAATGACGCAGTCGTTGTTACATTTCAGTGCGGCTTGTAAACGTCCCGTAGGAGACGTTGTGCAGCGACCACAGCGGACGGACTGGCGGAGGCGGTTACAGGAACAAGTAATGGTGACCAGGGCTTCGCATGGATCGTCTTCGAGACAGCTGGCTGGTGCGTGACATGGGCGTGTACATGGATGATGACCGGAAGGAAGACTGATATAATAGATCACTTATCCATAGATATGCGATTAGATCAAGAACATACCAGAGTTTTCGTGGCTTTCCGCAAGGCGCCCTACATGGCCCACAGTCGTCTGCATGACAGAACCGTTTACAGAGGTGGTATCCGCAATCCATCAGTCTAGGCGAAAGGATATCAATATCAAACAACCATTAGAGAGAACGAGACTCAAACACGTACTTTCCACAAACAACGCCACAGGACACCTTCTCAGTTTCCAACGAACATCGGACATTATTCAGCATCTTTTTACCGCACGCACACCGCTTTGTTGCAAGATGGGGACACGGTGGGCAGGGAATCGGGTCTTCATGACACATATGCGTGCTTTTGTGTCCACATGGTAGCTCAGGTCGTGTACAAGGGTGCGTACATTGCATCCTTGTACCGCAAGGTATCGGCGGTTCAAAGACAGTGCGACCACAATAGCACACCATCTGACAATGATATAACCTCTTGATTAGCGACAGAACATTACACATAGGAAAAGGTTCAACTCGCCTCCTCAAAGGAACTTCTCAAACACGGCGGACAAATGCCCCTGTGATCCCTTTCTTCGCATGTATGCAATCCACAACTCAACATCTTCCCGCAAATTAGATCACATTCATGCAGCCCTCCTCGCTCCTCTCCCACTCTCTCTTGTGCCGCCGATGCTGCAGCGCGTTTCTTCCCCTTCTTAGTTAAAGCCACCAGTGCTGCTAACGGACAGCACAAGCGATTACACTGGTGCTTTCCGCATGCTCGTAAAGCCATACACGGTTTTTCGCAGAGGATCTCAGTTGACTCGTGGAGCGTGGAACAGGGTACAGCTCTGGAGGTACTGCCGCAACGGCAGGGACGTATAATGGGTACGCTACAGGGCGGACAAGGACCGATGTGGCAGGGTGCGGCGCAATCATGGTTGCAGCCTGAGAGATGTTTGCTGCATGGGGCGTTGCATGTGGGAATGGGGGAAGTGCAAGACTCGCGTGCAGAGAAAGTGGTAGGTGTAGTTGCAGGGAGTGGGCCGGTGGTTGAGCGAGCTATTGGGTGAGCACCACAGGGACAGGTGGTGATGAGCGAAGGAGAGCGAGGACATGTTTGAGGTAGATGTGGCGGGTGACATGGCTGTGTACAACGGTGGATATCACAGTCAAAGGGGCTGGTGAGCGAGACAATAGGTAAGCAGACGATTGTATGGAGAAAGGAAATGCGTACATTTGACATTCGAGCTCACAACCGTATCGACCGGTCCATGATGCTCCGTTTGCATCTACACAATATATCTCCTCGCCCTCTCCGCATCCAACCTCCTTCATTGAAGCTCCACACCAACATTTTACCCGTTCCCTCACAAGACACTGAGGACATGGCCCATCGTGACACATTTCCTCGCACATGTGGTTACCGCAACCAAGTTTCCGCCCACAGACTTCTCCGCAGGAAAGATTACTCCTTCGTTCCTTGTCGACTCCACATCGGAAGGCAATGGTCTTCTTCCGTGGACAATAACACGCCAAACGTGTCGTCACCTGGCAGGGTGGACAAGGGCCTGGATGACATTCCAGTGGACAAGGATGTCCACAACCATTTTCGCGCACACGCGAGCAGGGCCCAGCACATGAGTGGGGTGTTGCAAGACGAGGAGGTTTTGGTTCTGATGTCGAATTACAGAAGCACCTGCGATACAGGTTTGTTAGGAATTAGAGTCAAATCAGATAAATATGAAGACAGACCAATAACCAGAGGGCACAATCTCGCGTTTAGCCTGACACCCAGGGCATCTCCAATCTCCTTTCTTATCCGGTTCACCTCTTGCCCTCCAAGCATCTGCGACAGCTTTGACATTCTTCGATGCCCATTCGCCGATGCACTTCACGTGGAATGTCGTCCAACAATATTGCTGTTCCTGACCTTCATCTTCAAACGACCTGATGACCGGAATCGATGGCGAGCAAGACCAAGTCGGTTGCGCAGGATGAATTGGGTTGAAACAAATAACACAATCTGGATAAGGAGGCGTGCGGAGATCATGAATAAGTCGGGAAGTTAAATCTTCACCAATGGGTCCGGCGGGCGCGGCGTTCCTCCGGTACTTATTCCTGGGTTTAGACACGGACACTGGCTGAGAGTCCGTCAGGCTAGCACCGAATTTTGCACCCCGTCGAGGTGGACCGCTTGAAGGCTGTGATAGAACTGGACCATTATCCTCGTCCTTCGTCGGTACCCTAGCACTGGTACCATTGTGTCTTGGTTTTGTGGTTTTCGGAGTATGTTTAGGACGGTGGTCTCGTTTGTGAGAGCCTTCTGGCGGAGGGAGAGAGCTTGAAGAGCTCATTTGCGCCTGACCATCAACATCCCCTCGACAGGGTCGGCTGGAACGTTGCTGATGGGTTTGCGCTTCGTTCTCGCGAGGTCCTGTTGATGATCCCGTCGTTCTGTTGATATTTCGTTGCCTCTGCCGAGGTGGTCGTCTACGCTCGGTAGAAGTCGTGGTATCTTGAGTCGGGTTGTTAGGTATATCGACGGTTGCGTCCATACAATACTGAAGAAAAAGTGTGGTACTTGCGGAAGATAACGTGAGATTACTTGAGTATGTAGTAGATCTTAGGTCAAATATATCACCTCGGATGACTCAGCTCGCATTTTCAGGGACCCGCCTCCGCTTCCGCACCGATGTCACAACTCGTCATCTGCATCCCATGGCCGATGATTTTTTTTCGGAAGTACTTTGAGGCCTCCGATTCAAGCTTGCGTTACTCATGTGTACTGGCGTCCTGAAAGGTACTGTCGCTCTGACCGGCATGTTGGAATCATCAAACACGTCTCGTCGGTCCGTAATCCGAGCTCGCCGTTGTTTTCGCAACGTCTATTTGATTCGACTACTTGATCATGAGTTCGTGAAGGTATATGTATTGTAATCTTACCTTTCTTGTGTTTACAGTTCTCACTATCTGGCTCACGCGCTCGAGGACTAGTTGTTTCAAGCTTCGACATCATACAATAAATAGAAGAGTAACATTACCCTACGGACATTTATTGACTCGTGTTCTGTCAGCTAGTCGTTGTTGCCACAACACTGAGTACCTTCTTTCAATAGCCTTAACGTTTCATGGTGGCTATAACTCCGGCCTGGAGACAGTGAAGCTGCATTTGCACTCTCAGCGCTTATACGACGGCAGCTCAGAACAACCTTGGTCAGCGACGTTGAATACCCGCTAATCCTCAATTTGGATGTTCGGGAACAGTTACTACCAGCATAAAGAATTCTCTCTGGAGAATATCCAAACAAGTGATGATATGATTACCGTCAAAATCTTCCTGATTAACGCTTGTGACGTTCCCAGTCTCTCGAGGAAGGAGCGGTATCAGACGATTTCGAAGTGCCCATTCAAGTCACCTGAACTACATCTCTCTCTGAGAGATTCGAATACAAGGGAAGCCCCGTCATACGCGGGCTGATCGTTGTCTCAATAAAAGCTGTACATCAGATCACAGCACCTGCCAACACATTCTCATAACACCAATGGACGAGTCCATTCCAGGGCCCATGCATACCTATATTGAAGAGCCCCATGACAACGACGAGAGGGATCACACCTCAGCAGGCAGCCATACTCGATTTCTACATTCCAAATCTCTTCGTGACGGATTGCCCGGGCCAAATGAATCAGATCAATCCATGGAATGGGAAGATTATCTTGTATCCTCCGCCTCTGATTATGGTACGGCACCTGTAGAGTTCTCCGGAAAGACCGTCCTCGGGAGAGACGTTTCTTCTACTTGTGATCATCTTCTCGTGATATTCAGGGACCGCAAGAGATACGAAAAGTTCCTGGCCCACCGTGATGAAGCGGCTAAAGATCTGTTGGATCTCCTTCAGATGGTGCGAAGTGTTTTTGTACTAAAATGTTGCTTCTAACCGCTTCTCAAGCTACTTGATCATGCTTCTCCTGATCCACACCTTCGAGTGATGTTCTATGTAGTTCTTGTTCGCCTTTGTCGAAAGTCCGAGTGTTGCCCTCGATGGTTCTCCCTTACAGGAGTCCGTATAGATTCAACCTATCCACTCTCAGGTGGTGGTTTCGGTGATATTCACCAGGGCCAGTACAATGGAAGGGTCGTATGCATAAAAATAGTTCGATTGAATCAAAATAAAGATCGGAATGCCCTTTAAGAGGTAACTAACTTGTTGTTTTTCATTTGTCCCTTCAATTTTATCATCGACGACCTAGGCATTCTCACGTGAAGCAGTTGCATGGGGTCAATTGTCGCATCCCAACATCCTCCCTTTCTACGGAATTTATTGCCATCACAACAAAAAATTATGCCTGGTGTCGCCCTGGATATATAACGGGAATATCAGGGAATTTTTGAGTAACCCAGCCCGATTACAACTAGACAGGACTCCACTGGTAAATCTTCTGGTGCTATCCTGTGCCTAGCCCGTCTACATTCTGAACATTCCGTATAGATTGTCGACGTTACGTCGGGGATGAAATATCTCCATGAGAATGGGGTTGTTCACGGAGACTTGAAGAGTTTGAACATCCTTGTCACACAATTTGAGCGTGCATGTCTTGCAGACTTTGGCTTTGCATATGTTACGGACGCGGGCGGCCTCGTAGGTCGCGACCTCTCATCCAAACAAGCTGATGCTTGGACAAGCGGCTTTCAAGCCCCTGAACTCGCGATATCTGATGAGGTAAAAAGGACAAATGCGAGCGATGTATTTGGATTTGGTATGGCCTGCTTCGAAGTAAGCTCAACAGATTTTCCTACATTCAAAGTAACTCCTACATCACGCAGATATTCACTGGAGAGCTACTTTTGGCAGGAATAAAAGACCTGATGCCCAGGTTCTACTCGGGAGGCGCCCCAAGCGACCCACCGGAGAAGTACATGTGCGGCGTGGCCTGACCGATACAATGTGGGCATTGATGGAGAGGTGTTGGTCTCACTCTCCGGAAGATCGACCAACTGCTGCCGAAATCCTGCAGGAACTGCCATCTGGAGAGACAGATCCAGAACGTGAAGGTTGTGATTGGAGGCGCACTCAAAGGCCCGGCTTTGAGATGTCTGATGGACAGGTGGATGCAACTATCGGAAATGCTCTTGCTCATCTGCAGCCGCTGTTGTAGAAATTTGTCCTTTTTCCCCACCAAAACGAACTTAACTTTCAGAGTCTCTTGATGCACATGGGTCGGAGTCCCTTAAAATACGGAGTTACCACCTGCATCAGTTAAACAGCCGTCCGAATCAATTTACTCCTCTTGGATTGCCGAAGACGGCTTGTTCCGTTCCGAACACAAATCTGTCCTGGATTTTCGGAATTAATCAAAGTTTGTGCACGCCTCTGGTTAAGAAACAGTTACAAGCAGCCACCCCCTGAAGACTCACGCTGGTTCGACAATTTAAACAGATGTTTGTGAAATTGGCGATGTATTTACTGCCAAGTTGCTGGCTAGGAAACTCTAGCTGCCAGATCAGGAAGCCATCTGCGAGGACGTCGCACGCGTTAATTTTAGGTCCAAGATAGACTACTTTGGCCCGGGACTAGTCAAAGATCAAGAATTTCTGAGGACAGAAGGTTCGTAAATCATTTGCCATAGCGCTGGCTTCGTTATTCCTTTGAACTGTGGGCGATTGGATGATCTGAAAGTCTCTATGCGCTCTCATCACCTCATGGGTACTTGGGATCCGTTCGCTTAACACCTGGTTTACTGACAAACGGAAGATCTCGTCCTTGTCGAAGTCAGGATCGCAGTTTTCCGCGATACCAAATTGATGATCCTTCGATCAGTCATAGTTGACCACTCGTGTCTGATCCTGGGAGAGACAGAAATTCTAAAACCTGTGAGTGGTGCCACCGGATATGTGGGTGTGAAAGACGGAGTTGCCGTTAATCGCAATTCTAGTGGACAATGACATCGTGGAACAATTGATAAGTGCTCACTGCTGATACTTCCATTGAGCTCATAATTGGCGTTTTCTCACTCAAATTTCGGAAGAGAGTCGAAAAGCGCCCACCTGAATCACCTGGACTATATCTGTGGGAGCTCTGAAGCCGAATGATGGATTAGAACCCGTCTGGATTTATCCGTAATCAAGTATACTGATTCAAGTGTTGTTGCTGTTCTTACTAATTCAACAAGCTGTCCATCAGTTCCCAGCGTTCTTCCACACCAATGAACTCGGCGGCTTTGGACCCTCAGATCGTTGTACATAAGCCCAATGACAACAACGAGAAGGATGGCACCTCATCCAGTAGCCAGTATTCGCCTCCTGGTTTTCTATATGCTCAGACCAGATCTCTTCGACATGAATTAGCACCCGGACCAAACGAATCAGATCAATCCATGGAATGGGAAGATTATGTTGTTACCTCCGCAGCTGGTTGTACGACACCTGTAGAGTTCGCCAGCAACACCATTTTGGGGACTGGTGATGAGGTCTCCCCCACTTGTGCACACCTCATCAACATATTCAGGAATCATGAAAAGTACGAGAAGTTTCTGAGCTATCGCAATGAAGCGGCTCAGGATTTGCTTGATCTCCTTCAGAAGGTACGACACTACGTGTTTTTACTACCATGAAAGTTGTTTTTGATTGCTTCTTGAGCTACTCGACCGCGCTCCACTACAACCACGTTTTCGAGTGATTCTATACGTAGCTCTTGTTCGCCTCTGTCGAAAATCTGAGCTCTGCCCTCGATGTTTCCTCCTTACAGATGTCTGTGTAGATTCAACTGTTCCATTACTACATGGTGGTTTTGGTGATATCTACAAGGCGCGACACAGCGGGAGGGATGTATGCGTCAAAGCAGTCAAGGTGTATCAAATTTCAGATCGACTCGCCCTTGAAAAGGTCATTTTTTGTTTTGAAAACTCTTGGTTTAATCTTATCATCAAGAACCAGGCATTTTCACGTGAAGCGGTTGTGTGGGGTCAGCTGTCGCATCCTAACATCCTCCCCTTCTATGGAATCTATCGCCTCAATGATCACAACCAGACCTTATGCCTGGTGTCGCCTTGGATGCAAAACGGGAATATCAAAGAATTCTTGAGTACTCCGGCTCAATCACAACGAGACAGAGCTCCATTGGTATTCCCTCGCTACCTTCTTCCTAGCCGTCTCTTTGTTGACCATTGGCGTATAGATTTCCGATGTCGTGTCAGGAATGAAATATCTTCATGAGAATGGGGTTGTCCACGGAGACTTGAAGAGTCTGAATATTCTCGTCACGGAACGTGAACGTGCGTGTCTTGCAGACTTTGGCTTCTCATACGTTACGGAATCAAGTGGCCTCGGAGGTCCCGCTCTCTCATCTCGTCAAGCTGAGGGTGGAACAATGGGCTTTGAAGCTCCAGAACTCGTCGAGTCTGATTCAAGAAGGACGAGCGCGAGCGATGTATTCGCCTTCGGTATGGTCTGCTTTGAAGTAGGTTCAACCGATTTTCCCATTGCAGAAGCTGATTACCATCGCGTACAGATATTCACCGGGGAGCTACCTCTTGGTGGAAGACGCAGAGCAGCCGCTGTCAAGATTCATTCCGGAGAGCGCCCTAGGCAACCCACCGGAGAAGTAAATGTGCAGCGTGGCCTGACCGACACAATGTGGGCATTGATGGAGAGGTGTTGGTCTCACTCTCCAGAAAATCGACCAACTGCTGCTGAAATCCTGCAAGAACTGCCTCCTGTAGAGACAAATACAAAACGTGAAAGTTGGGATTGTAGGCGCACTCAAAGGCCTGGTTTTAATACCTCTGATGGACAAGTGGATGCAGCCATTGCAAATGCTCTTTCTCACCTGCATTCACTATTATAGAGGATTTGTTCTCTTCCTCTGCCAGTCAGCTAGCACCTTCCCTCGATACCCAACAGCAGTGCTTCATTAGCATGGAGTTGCATCGTGGATGTAGTACAGATTAGATTAGACCAGTCTGATGTATCTGCATATTCTCCTCTTTTCGACGTTCGAAAGATACATGGCAGTGATAGTACAAGAGCCCTACAAGGTTTGCAGTGACTTCCCGGATGCTCTTGTAGTACAGTCGCAGGGCGCAGTCGGATGCATTCATCCCGAGAGACCTAGAGAGGTGGTCTGTTGACCCAGCCTTATAAGTGCAATTGGCACAGCTTATTTGCTGTACGAAGGGCTCAACAAAGTTCATTTCTTGATTATATGTGAAAAGGCGAATGTACAACTTTGATATAGATATCAAGACGGAATTCTTGATTGATGAGGCTGGATCCAGGATTTAAGGCACATGAGCAAAGCTTTCTTACTTATGCTCAATATATTCTTCGAAGAGTAATTCGGTCGCCTACAAATCAAGCAATCACTTCCATACAGTAACTCCAAAGGTTACATTGAGCCTGGGGGTGAAAAAGTAAGTATTCTGATAACTGTGAGACGACCTCCCAGATGAAGCATTGGTTCTTCATAGTTCTATATGTAATCCTGTGACGGATACCATACAACGCAGAAATGGCGTTTACAATGATGCGTCTTGGAATCATCAGGTCTCGACATCGACTTTGATGATTCGGGACGACGAGTTGGATTTTTGACTGGAAATCTAAGCTGAATAACCGAAATTGAGATTCAAGAAACACAAGGGGGTCTAAGGAAAGAGAAATTCATGTGGAGATCACAGTGATCATTCTGTTCGTTGGCAAGAATCCTAGCTTCCACCAGAACATGCGTCGACATCGACGCTCTCCTTTATGACCTCATCAAACGACATCGTACCATTCCTGTTATCTTGTAGCAAGACCATCATTTGGTACGAACTTGTCATGAGGATATACTACTGTCAAAGTAATTTCGTTCACAACCTCGGTTCTTGAGTATTCCTATAGTCAGATAGATTTGCGTCAGTTCGAGTCCGATGACATCGTCCGAAGCGTCCATGAATTGGCACGATCTCAAAGGGGATGATGAGGCCGCATCATAAAAAGGCAGTTTTTGGAGCCAGAAGAGTTAGCACAGAGCATGATGTTGAACGTGATGTGTTTAAGTTGTCATGCTTTTGTGTGATGCTGTCTGATTGAGTCAACGAGATCCATGTCGAGACCCAGTCTACACATGACTGATAAAGTTGAAATCCGCTGTGCCGACAAGGAGCTGACATGCATGCATATCTTTCAGTATTATTAGTGTGTCTAAGTTACCTCAAACATGGAAATCATCCCTCCAATCACCTGTAATGACGACTGGGGACTGGTCATGTCCCATGGTATATAGACTCGCTACCAAACGGACGTACGGGAGGTAATTTGTTGTCGAAGAGCGTTACTGTTGTATCATCGAAGGATATATGATGATGGAAGCTCAAGAAGGGAGAGGCAAAACAAAGGAATCAGAAACAGCGGCCAAATTGTCTGTCTGATTGCATTAATTAGAGTTCCGTATAAATAAGTGAGTATGAATCCAACGACAACAAAAGGATCGATGCACGATGCGAGTACGGTAATTTCTGAGAGAGTGTGACAACGAAACCTGGGACGAGGGTGCTGGGTGTAATGGAGTTAATGTCTAAGTGCAAATCATGAGTCCAAGCGTATAGAAGGGATAGTCCGTTATAATGAAGCCATGTACATCAAGTACGGGATCGTGGGTAAAGTATAACTTTCCATAGTCAAAATCCCATTCAGCGCCAGTGCCTAAGAATGCCGAAGCCAGAGAGGAACATGATGAGAATTGTCGCAGTCATGCTGACGAAGAGAGGGTTCGCAGAGTACATCGCCCATGCTGCGCTGCAAGATGTGCATGACCAACCTAACCCGCCGGAAAAACAGTGGTCAGAAAGAGACAGCAATAACACAAAACCAGGGGCACAACTCACCGTCTGCCAAACTGGTATACGCCTCCGGCGTGTACATTGCAAATTTTAGACCCGAGTATGGCTGGAGAAACCCCGGTGCCCGTCCTGAACCCGCACCCCTATCGTCCCAAATGTTCAAGGTGTACGTCTCTTGTGCCAGGGGCTTGTTCGGGTTATTCTGCTGATAGGACCACAAATCCCACACCACGCTCGTCGCCGTCCCATCTATAACGCCATTTGTCGGTCCAACAGGATAGGTATTGCCATTGTCACATACGGCACTGACGGTGAGGTGGGTGGGGGTAGCAAGGACATAGGAGAAGTTCCAAGCGAAGGTGACGAAATTTGAAGGAGCGATTTTGTAGTAGGAGGTGAGGCTTGCGGGGGGCTGGACGACGGTGATCAGACCTGCGGGGGCAGAGGGGGGTATGCGTAATACGGAAGTTGTGGAGGCTGAGGCTGAGGCGGTGTTCTGAGAAGGGTTGGCAGTCTGCGACATTGCTGCTCTTGGTGGCGGCTAGATGAAGGGCAGGGGCAGAGAACGCCGACAATGGGCGAGAATGCGGTTGTCAGGCTTAGTCAGCTTTGCGATCCTTGCTTTCTTTCGACTTGTTCCAGGTGATGGCCTCCTGCTTCTCATGCATCTTTGCGGTCTCATCTACGAGGATGTACGACAACATCCTCGGCACATTCCTGGGGAGCTTCTTCAAAGCCCTGAACTGGCCCAGAAAAGGCCAAGGTAGATTCGAGGCAACCCGGCCACACTTCAATATAGGATGCACATATCACTTGACTCTTGTTTGTGCTAAAACTGTCAGCTAGTGGCTCTAAGTCATGCGGGTATCAGATCGTTGCGCATATACATAGCATTACTTTGCGGCAAGCTGCCGACTTGTACCGGCGTTTTACTCCAGGCCCTACGATCACGGGAAACAGGATTATCCGAGCTCGAGGACTGCAATGAGGCACCACGGTCCTCCTGTACAATGGCGGACTCCTACTTGGCCACAAGCAGCCGTATCGGTCTTTGAAATCCTGAGCACTCGGAAAAGCCCGTCTTGACATTTTGAAGCCATTTAATTACGCATACATCGCTGTTGAAACATTAATACTTATCGAGGATCGGAATGTTCGCCTCTCTGGTCTGACTAGCTCTGTTTAGGTCCGTTCCGCGTCGCATCTGCCATTTGTTCGCCACAGATCAAGTCTTTTGACGGCTCAAGATAGATTCTAATCCTCTACCTTCTGCGCGTGTTCGGATCTTATTTCTCGATGTTATTCGGATATTTTCGGTCATACATCCAGACGCTTTATAAAGGCCGCGTGACCGACACCAAGTTTGACTGTAGACTTGCGTTGTTCCGTGGTCTTCGTCAGGTTTCGGCCAGCACCAGATGGTTATTTTTCACAGTGGTGGATTCCGTCCATATGCAGGAATGGTCCTCCCCTGACTTTTCTAGAGTGGTCTTTCAAGATGGATGTCAATTCTGACAACGTCCACGGTTTCTGGTAACAACAGGTTAACATGTACGACATGCCATTGAGGACGACGTAAGCTATGGTGAAACAAGTCCCTCTTTATGTTCCTTAGTTCCCAGCCTAAATGACATATCACCACGTGTTTCGGATATCAGATAACGACGCTGCCGCTGGCATGAGAACTATTTATGACTCGGACTGGAACACACGCATTGTCGCGGCTTGCCGCCGTGTTTTTATTTCTTCTAGGTCAAGATTCTTGTAAAGACGGTGCCGACGCATCAGCTGGCTTATCTTTATCTTTGCTTTGTCTTTGCCATCATTTGCGCGAACTTCTTCTGGCAACTTTGGGAACAAGATATACCACTTTTATCATTGTTGTTGACTTTGTGGAACCAGTCAATCGCTGTCCGTCTCAAGGCGGCTCTATTTTTGTCCAATGCCATCTGACTAACTCGATTTCTGGTATACACATCGGCCATATCAACTAACCATTTGGGAACAAAGAATCAATCCCTTCTTCCCTGTGAGTGAGAAGTCATCCATCCGCTTTCGCCGTAATGTTGCTCCCGAAGAGAATACAATACGAATCACAAAAAGCCATCAATGCTTCATATTCAATTTTCTCCGTGTTGCATGCTCCCTGCTTGCATTGTACTTTTGCTTTAGCGTCCCATATCGGCCGTATGATCATAATGGTGCATCAAAAAGTACCCCAAGAAACTCCTGTCGACATTTTGTTCGCATGTGTCCATATATATAGTCCTCTCGGGTTTCTTGGCAATCAGGAGAAGCCGGGTGAAGATTTTGTCAGCCGGAATGAGGAAGATCTGCACAGGAAAACCCAGAAAGGGAGACTTATGCGCACCGGTACCAGCCGGTGATCTTTGGCTAACTGTATTCTGGAATGATGGTCCGACTATACGCTGCATGGCAGGGAACCGTATAGCAGTGGAGCTGCCAAAGGCAGCCTGGTGGTGGTGCACGAAAGGGGATCTGGATATCATTTGATTGACTTTTGATGCCGCGTCATAAATTTTGTATTTGGGGACACTGATACAAATCAATATAGCCACTTGATGGATTAAGAGGAGCAACCACGCTGATTCCAGCGCTTTCTTGCCATCAACAACCCTTGCCACATCTCCCACTGTAGTATGGCGCTGTCGGTCTCAGGTTTTCCGGAGCCCCTGCGCCAGCTCGACAGCGAGGACAGCTCACTGAGCGCTCTGCAACGAGGCCTGAGCTTGTTTGCAAAGAAGCGTCAGAACACGGACGACTCGGCGCCGCCTGACCTATCATCACCTGTATCCACCACAGAGGAGTTTGCACAAATGGCCATCCTCCAGCCACCGTCCACAGATATAAAGTCTTCTTCTCTGCAAAGGCCTCGCCAAGTCAGCCTTACTCGTACACCACCACGCCGGTCATCCATTGGCCGGTTGGAGATTGGATCAGTGTCCAACAGACCTAGCCTTCCTAGACCGCCACCTTCTCTCGCTGTCCAGGCGCCCCAGGAAACACAACCACCCCCAATGGCTCATCCACGTCCACTGCCGGCCGTGCCAGCTCCAGTCCCACAGGGTCCCATTATCGAGAGCAGTAAGAGTGCCGCCTTGCGCGCGGCAGCAGCCCAAAATACTGTACAGCCGTTACCCCGGCCCCCAGCTTCCAGAAATGCCGTGGCGGGCCCATCGAGACCTAGGGCAGCGACAATTGGGGCTCAGCATATGGGAGTACATTATCAGACACTGACTGTAGATCCGACGGAAACCCCTGGTGCCTTGTCATCGTCCTCAATGTCTACCCGAGTCTCTACTCCTGCCCTTTCATCCACCCCCACGCCGCAAAACGCGTCTTCCATGACGATGGCTAGCGTGCCGTCTGGTCTACGCCCTCTCCCACGGATTCCTCCGGCGTCGGCTCCTCCAATCGTATCGTCCGCGCGTATTCCTGTAGCGCCTCTCCCTGCTGCCGCTCACATTCAAACTTCGTACGTTCCGCGTCCATCGCGTGTTAAAAGGCCTAAAACAGGTCCTAGTTCTAGCGCGGGTTTCGGTAGCGCCGTGCGCTCGCCCTTTGATGCTGTTCCGAGCAGTTGGACGTCGAGTGCGCATGCCTCTAGTTCGGGGTCCAACGCACACGCTTCTGCATCAGGGTCAAATGCCCATGCTTCTAGTTCTGGATCATCTCCAGTCTCACGTTCAGTTCCAGTTCCAGCAAGGTCGAACTCCAGGCCTCGATCGCTCCCCCGGCCTCGCTCGCATTCCCGCACCCGCACCCGCACCCGCGATCCGTCCGCTGAAGCCTCAGGCTCAGGTTCTCACTCGCGCAGTGCTGCAAGCCCCATCCGTCGTGCGCTTCTCGCGACTGGTTCTACCTCTGTTCCTCTGCCAAGTAGCCCTGGACTTGTAGCTGTTGGTTCTGGTTCAGGAGCCTTCACGACGCCTCCGGGCTCCCGTCGTGCTTCTGCCGCCAGCACCCGGTCCATGCCCCGCTCCATCAATGCAGGGGCGGTTGGTTCTCCGAAAGCATCTCCACGTATCCCCTCGCTTCCCCCGCAAGTAATAAGCAGAGCTCTTCCGTCAACAACCAAGATCATCGAGGGATCAGCCATTACGAGTGTGCGTACGATGACGTTCACCGCTTCTGCGCCCAGCTCTCCTGCCATTTCCACTTTTCCCGCCTCTTCTGCTCACCCTTCTATTTCTCCCTCCCCTTCAGCTCATGCAACTGCCACGCGCTCCCAGTCAATCAGTCACCCCACCTCCATCCTTAAAGGTTCCAGAAACCGCGGGTCGAACCTTCAGCTACACAGTCCCGTTCCCAAGGTTCCGAGCTCCCCTTCTATGAAACCGCGACCCCCCGAGGCAGCGAGCACGGAGGTTGGTGCAAATGTAGACGCAGATAATATTATTATCACAGGAGACAGGAGCTCTCTCGTATCGCGCTCCCCATCTCCAATACGCTACGCCCCACATGAAGACTTTCTCTACTCTGACGACGACGCCCACCCCGACCAGCGTTCACGACCTCGTAATCGCGCACAGCTGCGATCTTATCGCCGTTCCTTTCGTCTTAAACCCGAGCGTTCGCCTTCCCCGATAGCTTATGCCAAGCGAAACTCTGTCGATGTGGCGGCTGCGGCTGCGGATGGATTGTTTGATGACAACGATGATGGCGATGGACTGGGATTCGGGGATAGGATGCAGAAGCAAAGGAAGCGTACGCAGCCAAGGTCGTACCAGTGCGATTTTACTAAGCCGGCTGGTCAAGTGGAGGAGGAGAAAAAAGCAAAGGAGAAGGACAGTGTTTGGAAAGATTTCTTGGGCAGGAAGGACGGCAAGGATAGTAAAGACCCAAAGGACGGGAGGGAGAACAAGGAAGGCGGACTGGCTACATGGAAAACCAACTTTAGTTCAGGTCTCGTACGGAAACGCTCTAAATCCAAAAACACGGTCAGCAAGACTCCATCAAGGGACTCGGTCTCTGCACCGACGACTGGCGGCCCATCCAGGGCTAGCGTCATTGACATCTCAAGTCTTCCCATGACGCCCAACATCGTCCCGAACCGCGTTTTAGCATCATCTAACTACTCGAACCCTAGCCTCGTCTCGAAGGAGAGCGAGGAGTGCACTGTCAATTCGCACGAGAGCAGTTCGAAAGCGAGCACGGGCACGGGCACGGGCACGGGCAGCAGCAGCAGATCACGACGGCGAAGGTAAACCATTGTTGTTTCAATTACGAGCTTAACGCTTAGGAAGCTGTCAGGAAGGTCTTTAGCGCTTCCCTCTACTCCCCTAGTGCTTTCGCCCACGTTTAATCTCAGTGTGGATTTTGACGTTCCGGGCCGCAACAGAACAATCTCAGACGTCTCTCAACAGTGTCGCAGCCATATGAGACACGGACATGAGTATGGGCAAACGCACAGCACACGGATTTTGGGTAGTATTTCGAGAGGCTTTGCGCGGGGCCCGGAGGTTGTTGATACGGATGCGAGGCATGCGCGGTCGGATGAGATGAGGAGGCTGGTGCCGGTGAGGAGGGGTATGAATAGTGCGTTTGATTCGGAGGAAGAGGAGGAAGAGAAGAGGGGGAAGGGGCTTGATGTGGATATGATGAGGATTATGCCTGCGCTTAGACGGTTGAAGGCGAGGCAGTGAGGAGGGTTGGAGTGGAGAGTTTATACCAGCTGGGGGAGAGCAACTTGTACATATATGGTATTGTATGCAACGGATGAGTATAACCCATGTATATATGTTCTTCAATTATATATGCGGACAGTTCTTAGAACATCCGCTTTTCTTGTCTTCGGTGTCCTAATCATTAGATGCTGAAATTTCATTTCAGATGCTAGAAAATATCCGGGAATGAGGTAGATGGTAGGAATATGAATACGTAAAAGCATGTACAGTATTGAAAACAAACCCGGATCCATAGCATAATGTATAACGAAAGCAAAGGAAAAGGAACGTGGTGCAATCAATGGCAGTAGGAAACAACCGACCACCAAAGATATAGATATCTTCCAAAAGCAATGAGCTCAATCAACCGTCTTAGGCGCATCGGGCTTTCTCCGCTCGAGCACCTCAACAAATTTTCTCGGGAACCAGCCCTCCCTACCATCCCTCGTGCGGCCCTTCCACCATTCACCCTCAACTTCCATGCGCGGGTCAACTTCCGCGCCTGTCCGTGGGTCCAACTTGCCCATGATCGCAACGATCTCATTCTCCTTGAGACCGAGCTCGTTCTGGTTCGTCCCAGTGAAGGGATACAACGCCCGTGCGAACGAAAGTGTTGATGGATCCAGCGGAGGTAGCTGTCCCGGGAGAAGACCACCATTTGCTGCAGCCTGCGCTCGCGCACGCTCTTGGAGGACGCGAATAAGTTTCGAAATGGCAAAGGGGACACCAAAAATGGCGAGGAGGAACATTATCAAAGGTTTTTTAGATGCTTTGAGCTGTGGAGGTCCCCGTGGGCCCTGTACAGGTCGGCCGTTGATGAAATCATGGAATTCGTGGTTCATCGACGATGAAGCTGGGCGACCGGTGAGGAGCTCCCGCATCCACCGTAGGAGCCCAAAGACACCGAGTACGCTCCCTAGAGCATTGCGGAGCTGGCTGAATTGATCGGCGACACCGATCATGGCGAAAAATGACGAGTGGGTCGCCATGAATGTCGATTCGAGCATTTGTGCGATACCCGTGAAGGTTTGGACGACAGAATGAAGGAGGGCGAAGGTATTCTGCGTCGTGGACTCGAGAGTCTGGGTCAGGCTTGGGTTGTTGGGATCCATTGGCATGCCATTGGGACCCATCATGCCTCCCATGCCGTATCCTCCGTACATACCACCCATCCCACCGTATCCGCCATATCCCATGCCATGGTTTCCCATTCCACTATACATCCCTCCGTATGAGCCCAAACCGCCATATCCTCCGTATGTTGACCCGTAAGAGCCCGCTCCACCATAGCCACCATAACTTGTGCCTAACCTTGAATAAGGTGAAGCACCGTAAGATGAATAGGGAGACATTGCAGAGGATGGCTGTGAGAGCGCTGCTGGCCGCTCTGGGACCGTAGGCACCTGTGAGGAGTAAGCAGTTGGTGTTGTAGAGGATGAAGCTATTGGTTGAGCAGCGGGTGCATCGGCAACTGGAGCGCCGTTTCTCTCCCAGGGCTTTGGTGGGGAGGCCATCGTATAGTTAAAGACAAGAATAAGTCAACCCCGGAGTATCACTATCAGCAAAAAAAGCGTCACATGATACTTAGCCGGTCCCCGGCACGGACGATCTAGCCGAAGCAGCTCGGAAACAACCGCCTTCCGATCACGCGACCGGCTTACAGAGCGTATAATTACAGTTTTGTGATTGTATCATTAAGCTTGTGATGACAGTGACGGTATTATGATGTTGAAGCTATAATGCACGCAGCACTTGCTCGTTATTTGTTCGGTGGCCGTTGGAACACCTGTAAAATGACGGCAGTCGTATGGAACTGTGAATCTCATACAAAATTGACATACGCATCGATGTGACTCAACAAAAAGAAATCACTACGTGTCTCCATAAGCGCCACTTACTCCCCTAGTGGCAGTGAGGTATATAATCCTGTCTCGCAGAACGGTACCGTGTCCCATGCCTACACTGTCCTAAGTTTTGATGGTCCGTACTGTATCGAAGATTTGGGAAGGATGCATGACACATCACAACAGAAGTTTTGGCTGTACGCATTAATGATACCAAGATTCGCTGCCTACCAAATCTTTCGATCAAACTATCGATGGCCAATTTGAGTAACGAAGTCAAGAGACCCGATTGCACACCAAAACAACTCAGACCCAAATGTGGAAGGGTAATATCAACGACAAACATGCATCATGCGAGGCGGTTGAAGATATATCTCGGCAGTAGTCATGGCGGTATAAAACATTATTCTCGCGAATGCTTTCTTGTGTCCTAAAGGAAAAAAAGTGCGTTGGATGAATGTATGACCGATGGCCTGATCTTCCAATCTGTAGAGGCTTGACCCTGATATCGTAATCTTGCGACGAGAAAAGTGCGCTCCCAAGGTCTCTAGACTAGCAACTTGAGGTGGGGAAGGGCACTTGTGAGAGTAGTATCGACCTGTTCGCTGGTCGAGTCGAATCCACGCCTTTGACTGCGTGTCCAATCGTCGCTTCGACGTTCCAGTTCAAGACGTGGCAGGCGCTGCTTGATCTGGGCAATGGTCGGTCGGTCTCCGGGTAGACGATTCCAACAACTCATCATCATTAACCATATATCATCGGTCAGACCACGCTCCCGATACACTTCTCCGGACGGTTTTTCGGGGTGCTGTCCCCGCATGATTCTTGTAATGAGCGCAACGGGGTTCACCTTGCTGAAAGGGCGCTCTCCAGTAAACATCTGCCCACATGGGTCTTAGTAGATATATCATTCGAGATTAGACAAATAGACACCACCTCATAACAGACCATTCCAAAAGCATACATGTCACTCGCTTCTGTCCTTCTGCTAAACTCGTTCTCGGGATCCACGAGCTCTGGGGCCTCAAATCCTGCCGTGCCGCCCTCAGCATGATTAGATGAGAGCAGATGACCTTTAAGGCCATTGGCATCTGTGACATACGACAGACCGAAGTCTGCTAGGCATGCTCGTCCAGTGCCTGTAACGAGAATGTTCAGACTCTTGAGATCTCCGTGTACAACTCCGTTCTCATGAAGATACTCTATGCCTGATGCAACATCACGGATCTGGACAAACGAGGTCGAGTCAGCCAGAGAGCCGCTGAACATGAATGAAAGTGGAGTACGAGGGGAGTCCTGTCCAGGTCTGGCTTCGCTGTTAAGAAGTCGCTGATATTTCCATTTGTCATCCAAGGAGAAATTAGGCATAGCCTTTTTCTTGGATCGTTCAGACAATGGATTCCATAGAAAGGAAGGATGTTTGGATGCGATAGCTGACCCCACACAACAGCTTCGCGGGAAAACGACTGAAATAACAGAAAATCAAATAACTAAAAACATTCAAGAATCCGATTCGGTATACCTTGTGGAGGAAAGCTTGGTTTGAAGATTGGTACATCCTGACGACTTTGGCGCACACAACCTCTCCATTGTAATCGGCCCTGTAGACATCGCCGAAACCTCCATTCGACAAGGGAAAATCATGGAGATTTACCTTTACGTCTTCAAGAGAGAAACACCTGGGGTAAAGTCCAGATTTCCGGCAAAGGCGGACAAGAGCCACGTAGAGGACTGCTCGAAATCGCGGCTCAAGTGGAGCATGGTCCAATAGCTGGACACAGGATGTTGATTGACTACGAACCAAGAACAAGCTTTCCAATTCGTACCTTCTGGAGGAGATCGAGTACGTCCTGAGCCATATTGTCGCGATAGCATAAGAACTTCGTATACTTGTCAAGGTCACTGAAGACATTGATCAAGTATTTGCAGACATCGGACACCTGGCTTCCTATCTCCACATCGGCGGTACCCATGTGCTCAACAGGTGATGAACATCCTGCAGCGGATGCTACTACGTAACTGTCCCAGTCCATGGGATGGTCTCGAGACCCAAGTGCCTCACGAGGAAAAGACTTCGTTTGGGCATTGAGAAAATCGGTAGGAAAATCTTCCATGTCAGACAAAGCATCGCTCTCGTCTTCATTGTCTGAATTGACCTCGATATCAAAGCTTATGGTGGACTCTGAATCTGAAGTCATCAGGATCTTGATGGACTAGTTCCGGTGTTGGTGAGCGGGAGAAAAGAACAAGGCGTCTATTCTTCAACAATCTTCTATCAGACTTTGACACTTGTCGTAAGTGTCCTATGTAAAGGCCAGATGATATGGGACAAGCGTCTATGTCAACTTGGAGACTCGATCAACCAAGACTAGGAAATGCATAAAGGACTCCCTATGTCTGTCGTAGCAACCCAAACGACGAAGAATTATTAATTGAAATCATCAACAACATGTTCGTGTTGAATACTGGAAAACAAGCAGGTGAGAAACAGACTATCACACGTGCCTGCTCCGGCCCGTGATATTCCAATGCAACGCTCGACGCACGTCGTACATTTCTACTAAGCATTCTCGTGAGTTGCAGTGTACTTCCCAATGAATCCGCGTACGCATTTTGCAACAATATATAAATGCATGATAACAATGTTGAACGAGGGTTGCACTAGCTTCAGATCGAATGCTGGAAATGGAATAAACGATTACATACGAGACCCTGTTCTACTCAATCGGATTCAGAGTCCGGCTCTCAAGGAACCCAATCAAAACAAAAAAATAGATCCAACCGCCGAGCTCAGCAGAACCGCGACAGCTCATGTGTGACGTGTAGTCGAGTCGACTTCCCTCCAGCTCTTGACAAGTGTATGGCGGAGACTGTCCATCCCAGGTCCAGGTGCAGCCTTATCGTCGGGAATGGTGTAGCTCTCGTGCTTGATGATTTCAGCTGCATTGCGTCTATCTGCAGGTGCGAAAGGATGATTCCTGATTTGTTGAATGAAACTATCAACATGGCATGTCAATTATGAGTATATAACGAAACTTACCATATAGTGAAGGCAAAAGAGGACACGTCAGGGCTGGTATACTATACAGAGGAAAGGATGCGTGAGACCGAGACATAAGTAAGGAAGAGAAGCGTACGGCAGTGATTTCGTGGAGCTCGCGTTGCAGGGCGAGACAGAAATGGTCCAGGTCGAGATCGTTCAGGTCGTAATTGAACGGATTCTCACTACGAAACATTCAAGTTCGAGCAAAGATATCAATATGATTGGGGAATTTCAACACACATTTCCTGTCCAATTTCAAGAAAACCCAAAAGGAGGAAAGATGCAAATGTTGTTCCTGGTATCGTCCACCATCCGAAGGGGTTGAAAATTTGAAACTGTTCAGTACAGAAGTAAGAGAAGTAACTTGGCGGGAGACAACACGATACGTACAGGGAGGAACAAAAGATACAACCTGAGGTAGAAAGATCAGATATATTGGCGATACGATGGTCCTAGGCAATCATACCATAGGGACATCCTCAAGTGAGCCTGGTAGGCGAATGGAAGGGGGGTGTTCCTAATGCGCTCAAGGTTGGACAATGTATCTTGCAACGAAGAAATATTGGTGACCATTGCAGTTGCAATGGCTGGCTGTAAGAGGCCTGACTGCATGAGAGCTACAACCATGAAGTCAGGCGAGGTCGTCATCAAAACCGTTGGGTGTCAACTTACACGCGGCGTAGCTATTGAACATCAAAACCATCAGATTCGCGAAGGACAACCAAGAGAAAATTCTTACCCCGACAGTACCAGGCATATTTCCAAAGGGACATTGCTCTCTATCTGGTCAAGTTTCTTCCTCTTCAACCTCTCCTCCCTTTCATGATCCGTCAACCTCTTGTTTATCAGCACCCTGCCACACCAAGCAAAGAATCTCAAGAGAGGGATATAATCATAGATCGACGATGAAGGCGGGTTGCGCGCAGGCTTCAGAGGATGATGACTGTCGACCTCGGGTAACACCTTCTCGGGATCGAAAATAGCGCGACGCGAACGACTATGTCCGTTACTGGCTCTCCGAAGAGTGCGCAACCACGAAATTTCGGACTTGCTGTCCTCTACTAGACTGTCATCTCGTGAATGAGTCGGGAGAGATTCGGTACGCTGCGGGTGGTGGTGGTTCGGGGCGTCTGCAGCGGAACGGGGATTAGAGTTGGCCTTGGTCCTATTCTTGTGGACTTCCTCATAATCATCGGACGAGCTCCACAAAGGAAGTTTGTCATCCGATGAAGAAGCACCTTCATTGGCGTAGCGGGGAAGGAAGCAGATCAAAGGATAGAGGTCCTGGTAATATACTCCAGGTTCACTTCGAAGAAAGTGCTGTAAGAAAAGTTCACAGATATGTACACGAGAAAATGTAATCACATACTTTCACAGCAACAGAGAATGCTTGAATCTTTTTTGAAAGAGAAGTTTAGGTTCTGAACAGTAGGACCGTAAGAAGGCACCTACCAAGTTAACCATGGTCTTCTTTTCCATGATTACTCTCAACTTTATCTCTTCTTCAGATGTGTCTGGAATAACTCGTTTTGCTGGAGTATGGATCCAGAACTATTGGATATACGGTATATTTTCATTTGCGACCAAATAGTCAGGAGTCTTACCAACATGGCGAGATTCCTCGATGCGACCGCAATGTTTGTCCACAACTTTCTACCCTCTTGATACCTTTAGAATAATCAAGACAACCGTCATGCTAATAAAACAGTCTACAAACCGCTCATATGCCGATGTCGTTCGAAAGGAGATAACAAGACCGAGGACAGTACCCAGTACAGTCAGGAGAGTGCTAGGAATGACTAAGTGGTGCGGCGTCAATTTGGACACCGTGGAGACCACTGTAGACAAGATATCAGAGGTTAGGGTGGGCTCGGGCTGGTTGCTAATGTAGCACATACTGGTGGCGATGAGAGTGAAGAACAAGACCTCAGGCCAGATATCGTTGATCACAGTCGCCTGGAAACGCTTGGCTGTCCATGTTCCATGGAAAAGAGGATTATGTGCGACCATTGCCGCTCTGGATTACAGAGAGGGTGACCGAGAGTGTCTGAACGCAATAGATATATATTCTGCTATGGCAGAATGATGAGGCCACTCCAGGGCTCAAGAAACAACGCTGGAAACAACAAGGAGAGAGAAAAGGACTCGGTTATTTTAAGTGGGGGACCCGATCACCCATCGTGGTAGCAACGACTCATAAGCAAATCTTCTGCGGACAAATTTTGAGGGGATGCCATCAGGACCGCCAAGGGCACACAAACACGTGGCCGGTACAATCGCAGTAGATCTGGTTAGATAACTGTTTCTTTTTTCTTCCATGAGATAGCCAACCCATGATACAATCTTTTTCTGCAGAAGGCAGGCTTTCGGACTGCTAAAGAGCTGTCTCTTTTCAGTACAATTTTTACTGTGTGGAGTTGTTTCAATTGACAGGGCTGATATACACAGTCTCACGGAGACAAACTCCGTTGATCAGGGAGATATCGATCTGTTGCTTTTTAGAAATCTATTGTTGTGAAGTTTCTTCTGCTGGCTTCTGCCTTCTGTGATTTTGTTGGAGAAGTGATTGTGATTCGGACATGTACATAGCAAGGTCCGTTTTTACTGAATCGCTCGGGAGCGGATCCATGGTCAAGAACGGACGGGTCGAAGTCCAATCCATCATCGGATACGCATTATCAGACTTTCCTGATGGAGAACAAAATCAGTCTTTTTCTTGAGCTCGTACGTAAGTCATGTAAAATTTCAATCCGGCAAGGCTAAGAGGATTATTGTAGACTTTTGAGGGTCCGGATCCCGTGATGATATGCCACGTCTTTGTATGGTACTCGAGCGTCTTTGACGGTCGACACCACCATCCAAGGGAGATTTCTCGACGTTTAACGCCGTCTAGTTGTGGAACAGGACATGACTGTATACCGACCCATTGTCCTTGTCAAAAACTTCGCCACTATCCGTACCACATAGTGGGAAGGCATGGAACAGATTACCATCTCGGAAGGTCCGCTGTAGCTACATCATAACCATGATGCCCAGTCAACATGTGATCGTAAATATTTTAGTATCCAGTAGTATACTCATGAGTCTAGTGAATTCACATATGAAAATGAAAATGAATCCCCCAAAAGTCTTTCATCGAGCCTGTGTCGCTAACCGCTCTTGTTTCATCGCTGCTGCGAGATACTCATCAAGCTTCCAACGAACGTCAAGATCTGGCGAGGCAAAGAAAATCCAGTCGGAAAGTCTTAACAGGGATCAACAAAAAGTGTTACTAACAAGGCGTGGCCGAACATCGACGATATCTTCGGGGACGAGGAAGATCAACGCGTTCATCTTTCTCGCAATCGAAATCGCCAATTTAGCTGCACGTTCCACGTCAGCATCAATCTCAAAGTTATATGATAAGGTTCGAAGAGATCGGTCTTACCATTTTGCCTTCGGTCATCGTAGGGACCCGTTTCTGAAACATTGATGATAAGATTAGGGTCGACAATGCCCGGTCGAATGGAGTCGAGAAGGTCGAGGAAGAAAAGACCTGTCGTGATCGAGGGATCCTTGAATGAGCGAATAGTGCGCACGTCGGGCTTAGCGCGTTGTGCGGTCGTGTTTGCCCATTTGAGCATCTCGGTGTCAGTAATTGGCCTTCCGCTGCTGGACAGATCCGAGAGAGTCTTGGTAATGCTCATTCTGGACGCATGAGTCAATTTTAACTAGTCAACGAAAATGGGAAAACAAAATCACCTCATGAGTTGCCACACCAACCCGAGTACAAGCGTCTTCCTCCCGTCAACAATATCCGCACCTTGAATGCCCACCAGGTGCATACCATTCTGTTTGCCGAGATCGACGACATAGTTCGTATTCTCCACCGCCTTGAATCTCGAGAGGGTGCTTTGGTTGGGTGTCACACCGATATCCTCTGCTTCCTCGTCGCCCTCTCCAGCAAATCCGCCACTCGCATATGACACGGGACCGGCACCCTTCTTAGGTTTCGACACGCGACGCCAGATGACACTCCCAGGCAACACTTTATCGAAGGCTTGCAAAATGATGAGGCCATCCTTGAGGTTCTCGAAGAAGTTGAAGACGCCCGGCTCGACGTTGAGGGAGTTGAGCCAAAGAGTGAATACACGTGCCTCGCGCTCGCCTTCGGCGTCAAAGTCCTCAACAACGCCGTAGTCTTTCGCCTCCTCTTCGTCGAGCGGCTCAAGTCCAGGATGCGTGTTGAAGAGATTGGCGACGAAAGCAAGATTGAGGCGCGGATTTCCAGAAACAAGTGAAGACGAGGTAAGAAATTTACGGCATTTAATCCTGTCCGCGTTTTGGAGCACCTTCGACAAAGGTTAAAACCCCTTCACGAATGGTGAAGTAAGGGATCTTACCTGCTCTGCACGAGTGCGAAGGTCAGATGTCTTTAACGGTGCAAGAGAGCACTGCTCTGGCTGAAGTTGATGCAGAAGGACAGTATAGTTCTCCCCATCACACACATCCCTGCTGAAATTGTTCACTCTAGATGACGTCATCAGTCTCAGTAGAATGTCTACCTTATTCACAAACGTACCGTCTCTTGGAACCGGCAGCCTTAAGGTGATAATTGAACCAACGCAGAAGGATTTGGTCAGGTGTCAAGCGTAGAAGATCGTCAATAGTTTCACCATCTTCACAGAGCCTGTACAGCTCTGGATGGATCTTGATATCAACCTGCGCGAGAAGCCCTCTCCGGATGATCTGCCAGATCAGTCCAAGAATAAGATGCTCTCTACCCTCGGCAATGTCAGTCGGGCCGATGTTGACAACAGAGCAACCGATAGCTTTCGCGGATGTGATGACGATGTTATTGTTTTCGGTAATCTGAAAAGCGTTAAGGGGTTTCCGCCCGGTAGACTTATTCAGCACACGAGCGTCGATCGTGTCTGGAACAGAATCGTTGATAAGTTTGCAAAGGATGAGACCGTCCTTGCACTCGTCGAATAACTGCATGGTATTTGTCGGGATAGGGTAACGATCGCCAATGTCAGTGTCATTCTCTATGACCTGAAAGGCGTTTGTTTGATGAATTCATGCAGCTTGAAAGATAGCAAGAACGACATACCAGATTTATATGGCTCGTGAACTCGGTACGCTCGTCTTCGTTGATGGTATGGCTTACATTGGCGTTCGAACCTTTGACAGTCACTTTGCCGGCTTTGGTGGTCAAGGAGCTGCTGGCAGCTTGTGACTTTAGTTTGACATTCAACTGGAGAAATAAGTCATAGTGAGTCAAAGAGCATGCGGTAAAAATGACAACTCCCACCTCCACCCAATCCTCAAGTTCTACTTTTCCACTCGCGTCAACACTGACGCTCTTCAAGGTTTCACGCGCCCGGTCGTAAGATTCTCCACTGTTCTGGAGTGCGTGTAGAACAGAAGACTTGTCTACACGTCCAGGAGTGTCCGTCGAGATGGCACTGCAATTGAAGCAAATTCGTCACCCTTTTGAGAAATGTCGTAACATCGAGTCTCACTTGAACTGGTTGATGAGATTGAACATCTCTTCCCGCGAGACCTCAGGGTATTTCTTCTGGAGCTTTAAAGCCTCCATATTGGTTGCAGACGGAGAAGGAAGGAGAGTCAAGGGGTGTAGTGGCCGGAGGGTTGTAGGATTATCTCGGAAGTCGCCGACCGACCGTATTATGCTACGTATTGTGGCGGTGTTGCTACAGAGTACTTCCGCAGCCGATCGCTGACTGGCGAATTGGCGGTGCTGTCACCGCAGCAACAGGATTGCTGCGTAGTTGTACAAAAAGTCTAACGGAGGCCTTCATTCTCGCAATCTTTCGGTTGTTTGTGTAAAATCTATATATTCTTGTTCCCGCGGCCTGCGGCGATTGTCGAATTGACGACTATCAACCATACAGGCCTTGGCAGTGGCGCGTCCTCTTGTCACTCATCTTCAAATCCGTAGATCACGAAATGGTACCCCGGCTTTCGAATCTTCCGAAATTCAACCAAGCATTGTTTGAAGCCGGAAAGCCGGAAAGGAATTATATATGAATCGTATCGTATCAATATGAGCTTTTGTATTTGTAATTGACAACAATGCATCCATGAGTACTCGAAAGCGGTCCCAAATTATGAGAAAACTAATCACAAACTCAACTCCCACAATCCCCTTCCAACACACCACGCCCTCTGCTCCACCTTTAGGACATCCAATGCTTCCCTTATATTCCACTCACTCAGATACCGCCACCGATCATCCTTCCGCAAGAACGCCAATATCCCCTCCTTTGTGGTAGCTCCGTTGCTTTTATTATCCTGCTTCTTCCTACCTCCAACGAGCGCCGGCACCGTCGGCAAGCGCGTCGTAAGTTTTCTGATCGCCTCCTCCACGACCTCAGCGAGGTACACCGGCAAGAGCGGGACATATGCTTCCTCGTTGTTTCCGGGCTCAGAAAGTACATCTTCTTCCCCCTCATCCCCGACAATTTTTACGTTAGCAGTCGAAAAAAGTGTGCTATCCGCCGATGTTGATGTAACGTTCGCCTTCCAGAGTTCGCTTACCTGCTCCTTTGAATGACCAGCAGTAGGACACGGGTGAGTAGGACCATCCCACAGGACAATACTACCCTCCTTGAGAAGCTGCACGATCGTCGCCTGAAATAGCCGTTTGATACGGGGGCCATTTTTCTCCTCACCCTGCACACTGGCAGTCCTGGTACGAGGCACTGTACTGGGCTTCGCTTGTGTAGATCTACCAGAGCGAGCTGCAGCAGCTTCCTTGTCCTTGTAACGTTCTTCGCGGTAGCGCCGCTTTGTAACGGCTTTTACCACGCGTTTGGCCATGTCAGCTAGTTCAGGAACGCGTCGTAAGTAGGAAAGTGTGAAGCCTTTCATAATGGGACTGTCATTGATCGTACAGGAACGTTGGGGATGGGGGTGTCCATCAAAGGAGAGAGTTGATATACATGGCCGGGATGATTTGTTGAATTGTGGTAGCTTTAAAGAGCTTGTACGTGGTGTAGTATCAGCTGTAGAATGCAAGGAAGATCTTGTTGGGGTCGTAGGGCATTCGTCAATGAAAGTAGCGTCGAACTCATGATCTGCTTCGGATGTAGAACTGACATAGACCATGCGATCCATGTAATGCTTCACATAAATGCGGAAGGTATTGCCATTGAGATCTCGGGAATGTAGACGCGAAGGGTGGCGAAGTTTTTGAGGAGACTTAGAAATAATTCGTTAGATTTCGCAGACGTAGAAAGAATGATTTCACCTGTGTAGCAGCTGACTTCGCAGGACTCGAAGTGAGAGACGGTGAAGGGCTGATAGTGCGAGTGGTGCTTGGTGTTGTTTGCGTTGAAATCGGGCTGATCATTTCCCGAGAACCGTGTCTATATGTAGAAACAGGTTTTACGGGTGTAGTTGGCGTCGTGCCGGCGAAAACCTCGCATGAAGAAGAAGGTAGGGTTGGAATCTCAAAGGGCGTAGATAGAGAGTAGTGTTCTGCATGCAACTGGTGCACACGTGCCCAGTGTTGAACCTCGTCGTTTGGACTTACTTTACCTAAGAACGATTAGAACGAAGTTTCGAGAGATTTGAATAAGCACCTATACTGTCAACGACAATTTCCCTTGTGTCGTACTTTCTGATTACTTTTCCAGTCACAATGACAGAGTTACCAACTCGAGCAAGAGGTTTTGGTTCCCAAGGTAAAGCTTTCGACTTTGTGTTCATGGAAGGGGTTTTACTACCCGCTAGGTCCTTGGTTGGGGAACGAGGGGGAGGCGATTGTTTATGGAGACAGTCGATAACAGCTGTTCCGTCGTCCACTTAGAAACCACTTCAGCTCATTATTCCTCAAGTGATCATGCACTGAATCACCTGTGTAGCGAATACGCTTCTCATAGACTTGTACACCTACCAAGAGTCCTGCAATCCTCACACTTCTGCATGGTACACGACCCAACCAATAAAAATCAAGTTCTTTAAGCGATATCAGCCAGAGAACTACTCCAGGTGTGTGTTATAGGACTTGCCTTTCATCGAGTTCTCTTCCATCACAAAGACATCGTTGATAAAGCATGACGCAATAGCTTCACGGGTAAGCGTCCATTTCCAGAGCTCATTTGAGGTTGGGTCAGCGACTACTGTTATATCGATCTTGCGTCGCTTTGGAAATGACAGAGTTTTCGTACAAGTTTGATCGTCTTGAATATGTGTCGTAAGGCTCATATAATAGAGAAAATATGCAATTGCAGGGATCTGAGTCACGCCTACCGGTGTGACAATTTCCATGGCTGACATTCATTATGATATCACGTGAATATGTGACATGCGTGGTATTTGCCGCAAGCTTAGTGACGATTTTTTTCCGACTTGCTTGACACATATACTTATGCTTTATCCTTTCTTTAGCAGAAGAATTGGAAACCTTGCATACTTGGCACAAAAGCAATGTGAGAGAATATCAATCGATATGTACTCTGTTTTATGCTCATTTGCATTATTATGTAGCCTGCTACTACAGACCTGCTTAGATGGGCCGTTGCTAGCACAGCGTATCCGAGATCTACCCCTCAGGCATCTAATGTCAAACAGTCATAATGCACAATTATAGATACCTCAGTCATGACTGGACCAGCCATTATATGGCTTGATGAACAATTACATAATGCAATGACTACATATAAATCATGCACTAACCTCAAGTCCTAATGTACAGTGCTAGACTTACTGATTTGTCTCTACATACTCCAAGGTCTATTGTATCCAGAGTTCCTTCTTCTCTAGTTAACATTTATCCAGTAATTATCCCATCATGGAACCATACAATTTGTGATCAATCTACATACTTGCATGGAATTGCAGTTTGGCAAAATAAACCATGCCTTCCAATATATATCTCCTATCTCCTGCCCCATATATTGGCATGTCAATAGTTCTCTTAAACATTATATTGATTAATGATATGTCAAAAGCCAATGCAGGGGCTGCATATATAAACTTCACACTCCTATTCAAAATAGAAATGCACACTCTGCACCTTGAATTTGTGAGGAACATGGAGCTTTTTATGTGACACTGTCTGGATTGACAATCCTCTTCCAGAAGAGCTATATGACATGCCTTTGACCTGAATACTCCTCTAGTAATGGTATGGTATTTGGGCATGCCATACCAGATACATACACTTCCCTTCTGCAGGTAAACAATTTGTCAACAACAGAATGGACACTTGTGAGCTCCCTATACACAAATATTTTGGGTCTGCAGGCATGAAAGCTCCTTCTGAGCTCCCGCCTGGCATGTCTAACCTGATTAGTGTACAGTGTACCCTCATATGACATCAAACTCCTGGTCAATTTTCAAAGATCTGATTCCTCCATAGATTGAAAACTTGCAGACCAAAGTGTTGTATTTTCCTGCCACAAATTATACACCATAATTATCACAGCATTATAAGCACAGCTGTTAGAATTCCAAATACTCCCTAACAAACCACTTTCCTGCTTGACAATATCAGGGTTTCCAACAATATATTCAGTCTTTACAAGCTTCATAGTTGGCTCTTCTAGTCCATTGATGCATTTCCTCTTCTTCAATTGCACAAACTGACTGTTTGCCATCTGGGCTCCTTTTGCCAGAATGAATGGGCACTTGTGTCATGACCCATCCCTGAACCCCTGCCAGACTCTGGACCTCCCCTGAACCACCCCAGTAAGCCTGGAATATACTCCCCCTCACTCCCAACATCTACAACACTTCCCCATCCCTGGCACCCACTCTGGCAACTCCCAAGGCTTCTCCGGAAAGCCCCAATGCTTCTCTGGCAGTCCCTGTAATCCCCCTGACCTCCCCTCAGTGTCCAGGTAAGTCCACATTCCCCAGCATGCATCACAGTTACATATCAAGACAATACCACCACCCAACTAGCCAGTCTTGGGACACCCCAAACAACCATACCTAAGACCTGCCCACATGACCCAACCTCAGACCCACAGTTCTGGAGGAGTTCTCCCCACAGGTACTTAAGCCATAGTGTAGTAATAATTAGGTAGTCTTGATATTATCTACATCCTCATGCTTGTTACATCTCTCATGTATCCATCTTTCTATTTCATATTGTCTCATTGAATCTTATCATCTCCCAATTACATCTGTTTCCATCTTATCAGTCTCAATCTTATCAGTTTCCATTTTCAGTCTCTCATCTGTTTTCTAAGTCTTGTCT
>JAGGAV010015600.1:0-41218 GCA_017657295.1 Termitomyces sp. DKA64 | reverse complement strand
AAGGCTTCACCACTCAGCTGAATATAGGTGATACAGGACTGGAGGAAACATTCCCCAACCTTACAGTCCCCATCAAAGATGTCAGGAAGTGCAGGGCAAGGAAGTTTGGAGTGGGGAGCCAAAAGGCCTGAATTAAGGGCCAAAGTAAACCTTCCTGTAGCTGCTGGGGGCATAGGGGGAGTGGTAGGAGCAAGGGGAAGGCATTCCAGAAGGGTTGGGAGGGAGGGGGACACAGCTTCAGTAGTTTGGTGTAGTCCAGTGAGTTTGGCAGTGTGGGAGGTAAGGGAAGCTTGAGTAAGTTGGACCTGTGTCTCTAGAGCCAACAAGTGGCTCCAGGCTTCATTCTGGGGGCTTGAAGCATCAGGGGGAGGTGCTGGAGGGGCTGGCTGGGTCATAGTAAAAGCACAGAGAGTAATGAGTTGCCAGTGGGGGAGAGACCTTTCAGTTGCACCAACTTATTGGAACAATTAACACAATTGCTTTGACTTATCAAAACAATTGAAAAGGGGGCTCCCAGACCAAAACTAGAGACTTGTTCTGCTGTAAAGGCAACTTCTAGAGGCTGTGGCTAAGTCACACAACTGGCAGAGGGAGATCCAGAGTCTATGGACATAAGTACTCACCTAGCAGAGGGAGATCCAAAGAGAACAAATCTAAGGAGCTCCCTGGCCAGGTGTGACACTTCAAGAAAACTTCTAACCCTAACCCAAAGGTGCAAACTCTGGAAATTGCCATAACTCTAGAGATTGTACTGAAAATGGAAATCCATTGTAAATGGCCTTGATCTCCAGACTCACAGCATGTGACCCCACAAAAATATAACCAAAAGATAGTCCTTGCTTGAAAGTACTTGTCACCAGAAAATGGGAGAACGAGGGTGACAGGCAGGCTTGGACTAAAGGGAACAAACCAAAGGGTCTGGTATGAACAGTCCCCTGACAATTACTTACTATTGGCATAGAGTTACTACTTTACCCCTGCCTCTTAGCCCTGCAGAGTGGCTTGCCAGTGGTATAAACAGAGATCATTCATTCATTCCACAGGAAACACTATTGGCTGCCAGCAGTGTATGAATGGTAATACATTACCAATGAGCATGAGACAGAAATACATGATTATGAGGACAGCATTTCATATAAACAAGCAGACAGGAAAGAACAACAATAAGTCAAAATAGAAATAAATAAATAATTTTGAGGACATGGAGAAAGGCCTCAATCTATTCTAGATCTCGGAACTAAGAAGGGCAAAATGCAGAAACATGGGAAGAACACAGATAAGTATATATATGTACATGAGAGGCGGAAAGGCGGGCGAAGATAGCAGGACTATAATGAAGTCAAACGTAAATATTAATCTTTTCAAAAAAGCAAGTCAGGCAATTGTTTGATTCCATCAAAATGGCAGCAATGACACAACATCCTCAATACTGATCCTTTCCTCCGGCTCGTACCGTAGCATCTTCCCAAGGACCAGTTCCAATGCCTCAAGATCTTCACTGATCTCTTTTTGTCCTTCTTCGTCGTCTCTCCGAATGTCTCCCAAACGTTCCTTGAGATCCACAGTCCTAGGCTCTCCTGATAAATCTCCAGAATCGGGCTTGAACGTGGCGTCGTCTTCGAAGAATCTGTCACGCTCCTCCCATTGACTCCACCACCGATCGGGAAGCTTACCAAACGTACGAACCATCTCGATGATAATTTCGTCGAGATCATTGAAGAAGGACTCCAGGAGTCTATGGTTGCCGAGCACCTCGTAGATCAGACATGCGAGGGACCAAACGTCGACTTTGGAACTAATGGAGTCCCGGAAAAGAATCTCAGGAACAGCCAAGGAGATCGGGGTGTTGAGTGTAGGTTTAATCGAATCGGTTGCAAGGAATGCTTCGCCGAAATCCGTTATCTTGATTGAGCAGTTATCCGACTCGAGAACAAGCTTGGCTAGCCGGAGAGGATTGGGGGGTCTCACCGCATAAGTGGGCGCTGCATGTGTGACGGGATTGCCATTAATCCTCTTGATGGCTTGTTTGCGGGGTTCCCCGAAATACTCATAAACCTTTTCAACCGGCCATGAATGGAAGTCGGGAATTTCAAAGAGGACATTATTAGGATGGAAGTCTAGATAGGATTGTCAATGCATAAAGTGTGAACTACAAGAATGATTTTACCTCCGTGAACGATGCCGCAGGAGTGCAGGAACGCAAGCCCCTGAGCGCACTTGTGACGATACTTTTCGAGCGATCGACATTGGCAGTCCGCTTCCAGAAATCTCGTATTTGACTTTGCCAACGGCGGGACCAGCCACTTCCGTAATAAAGCAGCGATGACGACCATTCGGGCCTTCTAGCTCGAAATCGTCTAGCAAAGTTGCAACAAACTTTCGCCCAGGGTGGTGTTCTGACGCATTAATGTGGTGCAGAATCCTACTTTCTGGGCTTTCTGCCGAAGCTGACGCGACAGTGAACTTCACTGCAACGAATCGATCCTGTCGCCGATCTCTCGCGAGCCACACCGTTGAATAAGACCCGAATCCAAGTTTATGAACAATACGATATCTGCCTTCAATCTCATCGCCAATGTGTACTGGGTGATAGCCACCGGGCCTGTACTGTTCAACATCTTCGACGTCGTCAAGCCACTCGTACAGCTGTTGCTGAGCGTCGTGATCGAAGGAGGCCATCACGGTAGAGAATTTGGGCGATACTCGATGATGATACCAAACAGAAGAATACTTGGGTTGTGCTGTTTGCAAAGCCAAACAGATAGTAACCCTCATTTTCAGTAATTCATGCATAAGAGAGGTTGACTTATTACGAAGGTACATCGGTAACCGTCGGCCGATCCCTCCATGTACTAACGCAGATAAGCTGGCCTTGCTCACCACTTTCTTTGTGTTTCTTTCAAATATTTTGGAGTTTGCCGTTACGCGAGCGTGACAACGCCTCAACAACGTCTGCGACTACAACAGAGTCAGTTGACAGTCTCATATGTTCAAGAAAGATCTCACGGACTTCCCAGTTTCCACAAATTGATGATCAGGAAGGAAGATTGGAATTCGCTTCCTAAATTAGAATATACTACGATTGAAACACAACTTTCACACCGGAATGACAGCCTGCGAAGCCCAAGAGCTCCACGGCATAGATAAATACCGGGCGTCCCATGCACACCCCAGCTCGAACAAGAGTCTTCACTTTCAAATCGTGAGTCAAAAGTTTCTTCTTCTGAGTTACCTCACCGCCACCCTCTGCAGGCATTCATATGAAAATAACGTGGAGCGGATCAGCTAAGCCTCGTGATGAAAACCTGCGCAGTTGGAATGAGCAGGCGGTGGCACAAGCAGCTACAGACTCATGGAATACGACTGGTAGAGATTTTGTGGAGGCCATCATCAGGTATGACCTCCAGACCCAGTTTTCATAACCAATTATGAGGGTCGAAAAGATGTGCCGATCACAACACGACCATAGTGAAGGGCAAACGGTATCCTGCTGTGCGTCATATCACGGCGAATTTTAGGAACTGAAGTCAGATTAGAGTGGGAGGATATTTTACTAAGATTACATATCTTTGCATTGTCCACGTGTCACGTACCATGGCAGGGACCACCTCACTCTGGCAGGATATTATATCACACCCTGTAATTACAGGCTAAGTATGCATCAGCAAAAAGTCGCTGAGAAGACTTGGCTAAACATGGCCTGGGACCCACTGGTTCAAGACATAAATGTTAAGTACTGATATGGCTGTACAAGTGCAGGTTATACCCAAACATTCTGCATTTCACAAACAACTAAATGTCATCTTGGTATAAGAATTACAGATTTGTCCCAAGGTGATGTAACCTTTACCAGGCAATACCATACCTATACCACAATGATACATTATTACCTGAGGAGATCAAGTATTTTTCTTAATGCACCTAAAATATCATGTTGGACTAATACTGCTTGCTGCATTTATGCCTGAATAAATACTTCCTAAACCTGTTTTGAATATATGTTATCGGAGAGGGAGTCGCGCTAGACGCGCCCCGACACGTAATGCATGGACGGATATAGCAGGTGGAACGCAGGTATATGTAGCGGATCGGATCCCGGGACACACCTCAGTCTTTTGTACACGGACTAAGTATACTTGCGTGTCCAACAGGTTATCGGGCCCCGGCCACTCAGTGTGTAAAAGACCACCGAAAAATTTATTGACCCACCAGAAAACATCGAACAAACGAACAAAGACAAATGTCGAACAATCCAAACCTATTCCTACTCCCAAACAAGGAGAAGTTCGATGGATAGAACTGGCTACCGTTCAAAACGATGATCACCGAGGCAGCTCGAGGCCGAGGGATCTACGGATACTTGACGGGCAAGATCGTCCCCCCCCCCGAACCCCAAAGTTCCCCCCAACATTAAAACCGAGACTAAATCCGCACCCACGACCACCACTAGCACCTGGTGGGGCGACCACAACCCGACAATGAGCAAGTGGCAGAAGCGCGACGCATATGCTCGCAGCATGGTCACCCTCAATGTAATACACCCCATAGGGGCGGGTGTAAAACTAGATGGTACAGCCGCCAATGCATGGAGGTCCTTAATGACAATCTACGACGCAGAATCTGACGTATGCCTCATGAACGCGGAGGAAGAACTCTGTTAGAACCCTAGACTTAGATAAAGCTGCAGCTGAGACGATCGGTAAGTTAATATCCTCAATTCAGTGTATAACTGTACCTGAGACGGTCGGTAAGTTAATATCTAGGCGAGCTACATCAGTATGTGGGTCCAAACGCATAGTACAGTAGTAACTCACCCTCAATTCAGTGTATAGCTGACTGAGGGCGCAGGTGGATGTATAGGTGTATATATACATAACGGTGACAATGGAGAGTATGAATAAAGGGAGAGAAATTAAGGGATAGAGAGGATGGTGAAGCAGACAATGGATCGAGGTTGATGGTACCTTTGTGTGGCCACACCGTGGCCACAACATACCAACAAACTCAGCTCCTTGAAGTGCACAGGCAGAGCCAACATAGAAGCTCACTTTAACACCATGCGCACAGCATGGGTGAAAGCAAATGACCAGGGCGCAAACATCACTGACAGGAAGTTCAGGATGTATCTCATAAAATCCATGCCCGCTAGCTGGGCCCCCCATCACAGGCGCCCTCATGGACATTCATCCAACAATCCACCAGTGTCATAATCCACCTCACAACTCATGCCGTATTACTCTACAGGCCCTCTATTGTGGTGCCAGCCAAAACAGTACAGGCCCTATCCATAGAGGTTAGCAACCAAAAAGGGAAGTGCAAAAACTACGGCCATGAAGGCCACACAAAAGACAGGTGCTACCAAAAAGGAGGAGGTATTGAAGGCCAATTTCCCAACTGGTGGAAGAAAAACAGAAAGGGAGGGAAAACTGACACAACAACACCACCAGTCACCAACACCACCAGTCACCAACACCACGTCCATTGGCTAGCAATGACCCATTGGCTAGATGCCTAGCCTTCATGACGGCCCTGAGCACCACAAAACCAAGTGGCGCTGGAAGATTCCTGAAATAACTAAGCCAAAGTGATCGATGTATGTATGAAGGGGCGCCACTGTCCGCGTAGTAAAAGCTTATTTCCTTACTGACAATGGTGGAAGGCATTGTGTAGTTATCCAGAGGATGGTCGAGCCAGATATAAAGCAGGTCCTTATCTAGATTCCTTCGGATCATTCAAAATAGCAGGAACGTGTGCGTGAAAGAAGTGCTGTAGGCGCTTCGACAGAATCAGACCTCCAACAGATTTGCTTCTAAGATATTCGAAGACATCAACGTAAGGAACCAAGAACGAGGGACAAGTGAACAAGGATTGATCGATCATAAATCTTGAACAGAACCTGGAGCTTGATGAAATAGGTGTATATGGAACTATACATGCGGAAACGATGCTCCATGAATAAACTCGGTGACCTGTAAGTAAACGAAATTCGCCCAGATATATATAATCATACACAGCGCAAAAACCACTTTACACCTTCCTTACTGGTCAAAACTTATTCTCTGAGCGTGTTAATGACACCGGTTAGAAATATTCAAACACCACTTGGCTAAAGGATGCATAGCTCTTCTTCTGCTACTATCTGTTCGCCCCACGAACGCCGTGCAACAGGTCCAATTAATTTCATCCTTCGGTCTAATGCACGCTGCCGCTCGGGCACGAATTTGACCAAACCCCTTGCACCAGATCGCGGTAAGAAGCAACTCTCGACGGTCTCGCGCGTGACAGTCGAGATCAAACTGTGAGCGTACACACGAATTGTGAGTTCTGCGAGGCGGAAAGCAGTCTCTGGGGATGTTACGAGATAATCAAGCTCGAACCAATTTAGGAGATCAAGATTCGGAATGTCGTCTTGCCCTTCGTAAATAGTTAGTACAGCACGTTGAAGAGAAGTGTGTTTAGTGTGTGTGAGTAACAGCTCCTGGAGGAGCTTCGGCCATCCATTAACAAGAGTGAATGAGAGGAGGCTAGGACAGTGGCTCAGATCGATAGTATCCGTTAGGAGATCTGTTTGGGTGTTTAGGTTAAACAGCGAGTTGATACGATCAGTAAAGGACGGACCTGCGTAGCTGTGATCCAACAGATCAAGTGTAAGGTGCTGCAGAGTACCACCAAGGCGTTTGATGGCAGCTCCGACAGAGTGGATATGTGACTCAGCAACCCCATAGAAGCGCATGATAGAGATAGGAGGCAGAGTTCCTAACTTGTTGAACCATTCGAGGAAAACGTGCGACCTCAGCGAAACGAAGTTAAGTGTGTGGAGTCGTTCAGATAAGCGGAGATGGGCTGGAGGCGTATTGAGCTCTTGCATCCAGGGGCTCATGAATAGGGTAAATGTCTCAAGGCAAGGAAGAGAGCACACGAGTTGGACGAGACTCTCGAAGGCTTCGAAGACGACTTGATTGAGTTCGAATGTCGTAATCCATGAGAATAGCACTGGTATCGTCGTGATAATATCAGGCTCAGCCTTACACTGAGTGAGATAGAAGGATTCGACGGAACTAAATTGCTCAATGCCAGAAGGGAGGTTGTTCAGCTCTGTAAGCATCAACCTGCGGGCGGCGGCTGAGAATGCAGAGGGCGGAGGCATGCCGAGAATATCATCACAGTTCTTTGTAGTAAGAAGAACATCAGAGAAGAGATGATAATGACTTCGCGCCAGCCATGACCTGCTAACGAGACTACAGTTGTTCAGAGCAACCGGATCGTCGGCCAGTTGGTCGATGATAAGGTCTATAAGTTCGGAAGGAAGAAATTTGCTGAGCACAATGGACTCTTGACCAGCCATAACACCTAGTTACGAACTCGAGTTAGTATCTGTAATACCGGTGCATGGAAAACATTGTTCTTATCAAACCTTTTGGTCGTGTGCTCGATCGAACCCAAAATATCAAGTGTTGCTGCAGGCCTAACTAGACGTCAGCTGGTTTAAACCGCTGGTATTTATACTGACAGTTTAGAAAGGAGCAATAAGGCCGCCCTAGGGGGTATCGGTGTAGAGTGGATGAAAAGGAGCATTGTCCGAAGTAAAGTGCTGAAATGGCCCGGATCTTGCATTCGAGCCGAAATTACATAAATGACTGATTACGTGTACTTTTCCCAATCAGGCAGGAATGACGTCTGGATGCCAACCTCAATTATCGCCCTTCAGCTGTTGTATATTACAAACGCTTTCTATCTATCTCAATGGCGACAACTTCAACTTTAAAATCTGATCCACTGCGCCACCGCATCAATGCCCTTGATGGCAAAAGGCACACGACCCACTCCATAACTTTTCCTTCTGGCGGCGTTACTTCCTCTGAATTAAAGGACTTTTCTTTGACGTCTGACTTTGAAGAGAAAGAACGTGAAAAGGAACGCCGCAGGCGACAAGTACTTGTGGAAGATGAAAATGATTCCTGTTCTGAGGATAGCGAAAACGTAGGGGGCATCACTAGCGGGCGAGAAGAACGGGATGTGTCAGAGTCCCTAGATGCCAATACATGGACTCAATGGGATGTAAACTCACCGAAAGCCCATTCCTCTCGCGCTTGGTATGAGTTTGATCTCGCTGTCCTTGTTGCTCTAGTGTCTCCCATTGGAAACTGGCTCACTGGGGGCGACTACATCAAGAATGTTTGTCTCATCATGCTTCTCATATTTTATTTGCATCAGATCATCGAAGGTTAGTTCCAATCAGATATCTTGAAATTTTTCTTGACACACTTCTGTACAGTTCCTTGGCAACTATATCACAACGCCCGTCCTCGTCGACGCGCACCATCCATCCCTCATTCTACCGCCGAAGACCATTACAAACATATAGCTGTGTCTGAACTACGCGCTCTTGAATTCTTCTTCCTAGCCTTGACCGTTCTTTCTCCCTTCTTTGGTGCCGTGTTCTTGCGTTACGCTACTGCCGCCGTAATTGGAGAAGAAGCTGTTTCCTGGTTTAGCACTGCGCTCTTTGTCATGGCTACTGGCATGAGACCATGGTCTCACGTCATCGAACGGCTCAAACAACGCACTACGGACCTCCATGACGTCATCCACTACCCATCCCCAGGACTTCCTGCTAATGACATGCGTGTACAAGTAGTGGACCTGATGAAACGTGTTGAGCATTTAGAACGAGCGTTATCAAAAGCCAAAGCGAAGATCATAGATACAACAGAGGAAGTATACGACTACGTCGACGAGGCGGTGACTGTGGTTGACCGCACAGTTAAACGCCAGGAAAAGAAGTACGAGAAACAAGAGCTTAGAGTACGTGATATGGAACAGATGCTCGAGGGGTTCAAAGGAAAAGGGAAACAGCATGCCGGCGTGCCGGGGCTGGCCATTCGCATATCGTCAGCGTCACCATCGCTTCTAACCAAAATGTTGCCTGCATGGATGCTCCCTGATCGACAGCTTCCGCGAAGTGGACACTCGCCATCTTCATATTCGCCGACGTCGAAGCACCTGTTACGTTCTTTTCCCTCATCATCAACGCAGCTTCAACCCATCCCTGAAGAAGAATCAACGAGACATCCGGTCCTAGCGCGGCCTGCAGCTATCATGTCTCTCGCTCTCTCTAAAGTTGGCTACGTTGCAACTCTACCTCTCCGCACCGTTTTACGCATGATATTCGAAAGATACTAGTCCTCTCTTTGCTTCCGTTCACCCACCCATACGACTGCTTTCGTGGCTCTAGTTTGCATCGAACAATTGACCTCGAAACTCCCTGCATTACATTTCGGGTCTCTTTTTCTCTATCCCGTGTATTACATGAACAATCCGGCCCATCTCTCTTTCGTTCCTGGTCTGCCTCTTGTCTCATGAACGTAACTTAATACACGAACCACTCGTATTACGATGCCAACATCCTGTACCCCTAGAGAATATGTGTCAGTAATCCATAGCTATACTTACTCTGTACAATGAGGCATAGACATTCCGTATATCTTATTTCTAACGTTCAGATGACATTACATAATACTGTTGATCCAGCGTTTTATCCTTTCCCAACGTTCCTTTCTGCGTGGTGCTGTGCCGAGTTATACTCTAGAGCCCAGGAATGAACACAATTTGGATCTCGCCCTGGTAATAATGGAGCATGAAGAACGCAACGGAGAGGCAACGGACTACGACACAAATGGCAAGGATTCAAATTGTATCTGTCGTACAATGTAGTGCCGTCCTTCAGTAATGCCGACGTCAACGTGTGCTCTCATCGATTACGATTTTCATGGTATAATGGACACGGTGCATGGATGTCTGGTATTTCTAATGCTTATCTCACGAACGTGGTCACGCCTTCAATGTGTCATGAGTTCACTCATAAGCCCAAGGCCTAAAGGACGGCACTCCGTAGGTCGATATTTCTCATGACAGACTTTGCGACATTCAAGGCTCAGTTCAAAGGTGACATCGTTACGCCCGATGATGCTGATTACTCCCAGGCGATTGCGCGTTGGGCAGTCAACGCACAACGGCGCGCGAAGGTTGTAGCTTTTGTGAAAGACGAGGAGGATGTGCGAGCCGCAATCAAATATGCCAGAGACTCGGATTTACCTATTGCCATTCGTGGTGGAGGACATAGTCCAGCGGGTGCTTCGTCGTCTGAAGGTGGACTGGTGATCGATCTCTCCCGGTATCTGAACGGAGCAAAGGTTGACCCAGAAAAGCGCGTGGTTTATGTGGGTGGTGGGGCGTTGTGGGATGTTGTGGATAGAGAAGCGATCAAATACGGTTTGGCCACCGTCGGCGGAACTGTCAACCATGTACGTGGGCTCCTTTTTGTCTCTTGTCTCCTGTTCTACGGCTCACTTCCTTCTTAGACTGGTGTTGGAGGGTAGGTCCTTGATGCATGGAAACAATCTGTCCTGACCTCTTGAACTTAGACTTGTCCTTGGCGGTGGATATGGATGGTTGAGTCCGAAACACGGTCTTGCAATAGATAATCTTGTCCAGGTAAGTACTGCTAAATCGTGATCGCAAGAGAATCTTGACTTTGACTCTGACAGGCCACTGTCATCACCGCCGATGGGTCCATTCTGACTGCCAGCGATACTGAGAATCAGGATCTTTTCTTTGGCATTCGAGGTGGCGGATGTAACTTTGGAGTAGTGACTGAATTCGTGCTCAGGCTCCACCCACAAAGTGAAAAAATCTACGCTGGCATGCTTGTGTTCCCGCCACCCGTGCTGGAGAAACTTGTCGATGTTACCCAAAAGTGGTCAGAAAGAACTGGAGAGAAGGAAGCGATGATGCAGGTATTGACGATGGCACCTGATGGCAAGGCAAGCAACTTCCTGGGCTGTGTCGTTGAGCTATCTAACGTTAGTTTCAGTTCGTCATCCTGGTAGTCCTGTGTTTCAATGGATCGGAGGCCGAAGGACGCGAGAATTTCAAAGCCTTTTTCGACCTTGGTATGTGTATTTTTTTTGTGTTGCGAATTGTTATGTGAACCATCTTCAGGTCCTGTTGCAGATTTAACGAAGGAAATTCCTTACGAGGAACTCAACACGCTACAGGTAAATTATAGAAAATTTATCTGATCTCGCTCAATAACAAAATGATTTCATCTCCAGAACCAAGCACAGTCCCACGGGCAAGGGATGTATATGAAAGGAATTGCGCAGCGCAAGCCAGACTTTGAATCAATCGCTAAAGCCTTTGACCACGTACAGAAGGTTTCTGGGCCTGAATTTAAGGCTCACATTCTCTTCGAGTACTTTCCCCTCGCCAAAATCGGTGCCGTACCCTTGAGTAGTACTGCATTCCGGAGAGATCCGACCTCCAGTATCCTGCTGCTTGTGAGCTGGAAAGAGAATACAGAGGAAAATGCGGAGCGCGGGAGAATTGTGACGCATGAGCTCGCTAAAATCATTGTTGACGGACAACAAGGAATGTCGCCTTCTCAGATTCTGGGTTACAGCAACTACGGTAATTCGTGCATTGATGCTAGAGAATGCTCCGTTGCTCATAAGTGGAGCAGATCCGGAAGCTGTAAGTGGAAAGAAGGAAGTAATGTCCGACAAGGCAAAGGCGATTTTTGCGGACAACTATCCTAGGCTTCAGAAAATCAAGAAACGCTATGATCCGGATAATATCTTCAGCAAGTGGTTCCCTATCACTCCAGCTTGATCCTCGCACGACAGAATAGAAAGTTCGAGTTGTGAAAGAGTATGTACTGCGTCTTTGTACGGTATGAAGGAGATGGATCGATACACCGGATACGTAATCGATGAGATCTGTATCAAGAGCGTGATAAGGCATCTCGACGTTCGACGCAGTATGGTTACCAATTGCTAAGGTGGTGGACATATTCTACAAGGCGAATCTGCGAGGGAGAGGTACCCTGATAGTGCAAGAGTCGGGCACGGCGAAGGGCAAGGGCTCCCTGGTCGACGGTGGTCAAAACTGCTATTGTTCATGGATTGACCACAGCAGAGGTGAAACACATGCATGTAGCATCGGAAAAAGCCGGCGAAGGAATCTTGGGCCTATTTTCCGACCAGGGGGCTCATGAATCAACTAGTTATGCATAAGTTGCAATTCAAGGCCTTATTTCTTAGTTGGTTTATGCTAGTAGTTCATTGTGGAATTTGAGTTGAGTGATTTGTCTAATATGAACAAGGTTGGGCGGCATCTTGGGTTTTTATTATGCTCTTCTCAGACTCCGAGCGTACTATCTAGCATTTACTACATGTCTTTGAAGGGTACTATCCGAGCTGGCGAACTTGGAAAACAAGTTTCGAAATTTACAAATGAATCTTCGAGTCAGATGTAATTTATACAGGTTATGAACACAGAGCGCCAAGAGTCCATTGGCTCGTACATGGCATGGTAAATGCCTGTCAATCAAGTCCATCAACGCCCAGTTCCCAGAAACTTTACCCGACAAACCTGACGTCAACCTCTTAAATTTGAGACTCATCGCCGACGCTAGTGATATGCTTATCACTTACATCATAGGTTCATTGACACGATCTTTGACTCGGCGAAGCTTTGCTGGGCGATGGCTGGATTTATCCGGACGTCCGGTCGCGCGCCATTTTCTGTGCTTCTTCTGCTTCTCACGCTCCAATCGTTGCTTTTCCTCTTGCTGCCCATAACTTGTCATCCCTCAGGCTCTTCTTTGCGTTGTTGCATTTTCACTTCACGCTTCCATGACTTGTCATCCTCAGGATCTTCTTTGTATTGTTGCCTTTCCGCTTCTTAACGTCGACGTTCTTGATCCTCTTTGCGTCGGCGTTCGCGTTGAGCTTGCTTGAGACGTGCGATGTCACTACCGGCCTTTGGAGGAGGGTTGCTTTCACAATTGAAGGTTGAAGGTTTCAATCATGCCATCTTCGGTGTAGAATATTCTGAGAGAGTAATGATTAGAAGAGCATAGTGCAGCTCAAGGGACATACTCATTCCAGAAGGCAAGGGTCTCCCGCGCCCATGAACTTGTTGGAGGATCAAAGAGTTCGAGAATGTTGTAGTAGAAATATTGGTACGAGAAGAGATCATCCTGCATGTTCCACTGTGAGACAGAACTCGATGCGAATCGCATCTATGGGCGTAGATAGTATTAGTCTGTCATCATCAGGCCCGGAAGAATTGCTACTCACCTGGCATGTGACATATGCAATTATGGCGGAGATGCCAAACTTGGCGGCGAGCGGCTTCTTCGTGAAACGTTTCTCTGTACGCTCGATGCCAGAACCAAAAACTATAAGCCGACCGGCCTGGAAAAGATTTCATGATATCGCCAAGCGCAAAGAAATGAGCCTTCATGAATGACAAACCCCCTGAGTGTTAAACGTACAGAGATGAGAAGGGGCCCTTGACAAAGCCCAAGGAGAATACGGGTGTAGTCATTGATGTCTCCTTGATTGTCAGGGCAGACCGTTACTATTAGTTTTGAAGCATCTCGAATCGTTGTACATGAAAAGGGGAAAATCGTGTGCCGTGATAGTGCCATCACGCAACAATAGACGAAAAGTGATGAAAGTAGTCAATCAAGTGTTGCGAAAAAACTCTGAGGTGTTACGCGTCATCATATCTGAAAGCCTGTCGAGCAGGGCACAGTAGCAGGCCAGTGTCAAAATTGTTGAAACCGCGATTAGATTTGTCTCGTGAAAGTGGTACTTGAAGCGTTGGGATGGTATAATGAAGCGCGTGAGTCTGCATGAGGAAGATGAGATCGTCTTTCGCTTTGCAAGCATCGGTTGCGCGTGCGCTGGTTGCCCCCTTATCAAACTGGAGGATGTCAGCGGCGATGAATAACGGAAGGATTATATGCACACTATACCTATAAAGTCTCGCAACAGACTCCCATGAAACTTTTTCTCCCTCCGTCATGTTGCATAGTTTCTTCAAAAATTTACGGAGACGCAGTTCAATATTGAGAATGACATAGAACGCATCGATGTGAGTCTGCTTGCTCGTGCGCTCAGGATTTTCTCTAAAGCAGACAGTTGCGCATATAATCAAACTTTGTGATCAAGAGATCGAGGATTACCGAGAAACGACGCGTCCAGCGGCCCTCCGCAACAAGACCATGCATGAATACAGCTTTCAATTCGGGGAATGGATTCACGATGCGAGGGATAAGTTTTCCAGCACGGTGAAACGGTGCTAGCGGGACTTTTCTGTCGTATTGTCAGCAGAAATCAGCGTACAATCGCGCATCTTACTCACGATTCTTTGCCTTGTCGAGCATTAGGGCGAATACCAACCTTGAGTGCAGAGATATACTTATCCCAGCTCGAGGATTGAGCTCCTGAAGATAGTCGTGATAAAGAACGGTCGAAGGAAGAGGAAGGATGACAGGATATAGAGCGTCATGAGGACACGGTGCGACTCAATCGCGTCGATTTGTGACGCAATGAAGGGTAACGCGTCCCTCTCGCCGATATCAAGATGTACAATTTCGTCGGTTACGAACAATTCAATTCAGGTGCCGGCCCTATAGCAAGATTGCACTCGTGCCAACTAGGTGAGAACACAGGGGTAACGATATTAATATTGAAAATATTCCTCTAGATGCAATGAGAAGCTCAGAAAGGACGGCTCTTCGAAAGTCCATACATGCTCCAATGCATACGTGCAGCCCGACTTATACGACCCAAGGTGTCGAGAGTGTGCGAAGAAGGCGCCGGCAGACTGCAGTATACGTGGAACAGAATTAAGAGGCTCTATAGATCCCAACCTCGGATCTGTTGATACTTGATAAAGTGTAGCGCCTGAGTAGCCGCGTGGCGGCACAGCTCTTCTGGAAGAAGTTGTGTTTTTTACATTACGTAATGACAAAGGTTGATGAAGTCATTTCAACACCCAGTCAACTACCCCTATGAAAGCTAAAAAGAGAGACATACAACTTGAATTCACTAGAGGAATAATAAGTATGAATGGGGATGCATTTACTATAATTTCGACAGTTTATCAAATATAGCCATACCGGTCATATCTGCAACTTTGTCTCGATGACCCTATCGACGGCCGTCTCGGAGTCCTCCGCTTTTCGGCCGCACCAGCGCTTTCATAAACAGCACTTTCTTTTTCCTGCTATCATCCCCAAGTCACTCATCGCCACTCGGTCAACATTTCGGTGCTGAATATCTTTACAAAACGTATATATAGCGTGTGCGGGTGACAACGAAGACGATGGACTTTGACACCAGTCGAACAGGCGTCGGCATGAACTTGTTTGGATCGTTGAGTTCCATCATGGGCCTCTCGTTCGTAGCATCTTTGGCCTCAAACCTGCATATCTGGGATAGCGCACGCCTCCTGATCCTGGGGACCCTCATTGAAGCTGGGCGTAGGTTGTGTTATTGGTTTATGGAACGCTTCAAGATTCGTACGTCTTCGGCTCGCCTTGCCTCATTCATCAAGGGCTGACTTAAAAGGCTAGAGTACTCCATTACTGCTCAGTTCACTGAAGGAGACCAGTCATACGAATGGGTACTCTTGCTCCTAGTTTGTACATTTTTGCATGCTTCTTGGGCTTACATAACGTTCGCACTTCGAATAGACGCAAGAGAATGTTTGGCGCCGTTCACGCGAATTTCGCGTCAATGAAAAGAATTCAAAGCGAAAGTGGGGTCTTAAGCTGGCGCCTGAAGTTGATGGAAATGCTGATTACGTCCCCACGTACAAAATGCCTCAACTATTCCGGTGGAAGGGATATTGGATCGAGGTTAAAAGGAGTTCTTCCAAGAATGCGATTCCCGATCACCATATGCAAGGAGGCTATTCCCCGTCGACTATCTATATTACGTATGTCGTTTTCTCTCTCGTGAGTGCTCTTCTGATCCTTTGAAAATAGAATCTACACACTCGATATGAATGTGCTATACAATTTCGTAGAAGAAACACGTGTCCGTTATAAGGAAGTCAGCAGGCCCAACGTGGTTGTACACATGGCAGACATGGTGCGTCACATGTGTTTTATTGGCGGTTCGTTCAACCCTGAATTACCTACAGCCGACGTATGGTCCCGGATTCGTATGGAGTAATGTCAAGCACAAGGCCCGCAGACCACTCAGCTCAATCGTTTTGAACGAAGGCGTCATCGATTCTCTCGTCAAAGACGCTAGAGAGTTTATTGATACGGAGGATTGGTATGTTGAGGCTGGTATACCCCATAGACGTGGATATCTTCTCTATGGTCCTCCAGGTACTGGTAAAAGTGAGTCCGTTGTTCAACAAAAAGGCATCCAGTTGCTGATTATTCCATCTGGCAGCTTCAACTATATACGCTCTCGTATGACCATTCCCAACTTGTCTCCAAAATCTCTTACTGACCCTAGTCTTTTCAGGCCGGTGAACTTGGTCTCGAAATCTATGCTTTATCTCTTTCCTCTGGATTGTACGGACGCCTTCTTTTCTTTTTCCTAAACCTCATATTTACCCTTTCGCACCAAGTGTCGATGATTCTTTCCTCACAAAGGCGGCCTCGTCCATCCCGAAACACTCGATTCTTCTCATCGAAGACATCGACTGTGCTTTCTCTTCTCGAGAAAACTCTGACGACGACGAAAACCGGAACCAAGTCTCCCAATTTGGTTTTATTCCTGCCTATGGCCCAGTTACCGGACGCAAATCCGCTGTCACGCTGTCGGGGTTATTGAACGTCATCGACGGCGTTGGGAGTGAAGAAGGAAAGCTGTTCTTTGCTACAGTGCGTCTATTTTCTCTCTTTTTCAATGAGACTGATTTCTGACTTTGTGAAGACGAACTACATTGACCGTCTCGACCCTGCCCTTCTCCGCCCTGGACGCATCGATACAAAAATCCAGTACAAGCTGGCAACCAAGGAACAAGCCCACGCTCTTTTCATGCGGTTCTTTGGCCCTCGTACACCCGCCAATGGTCCTACCCCATCGGAGAAACCCGTCTCCGCCGGCTCAATCACCGATCTTGCTGCCGAATTCGCAGCGCAGATACCCCAGCACGAATTTTCAACGGCCGAAATACAAGGTTTCCTCTTATCGTGCAAGAAGGATCCGCAATGCGCTGTACAGCGTGCTGGGGAATGGATTGAAGGGGAGTTGGGTGAGCGGCGGGAAAAGGCGGATAGGGAGGCGGAGCGCAAGGCCAAAGTGCAGGCGAAGTGGGATGAGAGGGAAAGAAGGCAGGTGGATAGTGCTATGGCGAGGGTTGGTGAAGGATTTGGGAAAATTATCGCTAATGGAGGGATCATGCCGGGAAGAAGGGTCGGTGTGGTCGTTCCGACTCCGACGACCCCGGTTGGGACACTTGCGTCTACGGCACCAGTTGAACCGATTTCGACGCCTCTGACGCCGTCGCCTGCCTATGAAGATACCAAGGTTCCAGAACTACCTTCAGATTCGATATCGCAACCCGTGATCAACGGTGTAGATGTGACTTGGGATGGTCCTGCTGCAGCTTGAGCGCGCACCTGGTTTTTGACCCCTTTTCTCTTTATATTCTATTGTGGGTGGATAATATCTGTAATCATTTACCTTGTATATACATACTCAGCGTACACTACTTCAACGAGTAGAGTCTCGATCAGCACTGTGGACTTGTGTTTTTTTGTTTGGAATAGCGGAAGAACTTGATAGGAGATCGTGTATAATTGTTCACGGGCGACGGAATGCAGTACGAGGTCCAGTAGGCAGGGCAGGCCAACAGTTCCGTAGCACAGCAAAAAACGAACGAACCGTCAATATCAATGTTAACGTAAATGGATTGGGACGGGGATTGCATGGAATGGAAATCCATTTTTCTCTGCCCAACCATCTATCCATCCATGCACCGAATAGAATCTAGTGACTTCTACGGGGGTTCCATTATGCATGTATGAGATGCTTCCACAGACGTACGCGTTCTGGACGGGTCCTGTCTAGGTGCCGGAACAAGGATTGGCAGCCCTGCTGCTTGGAAAATTTTTGGTGTCTGATTCGGCTTTCCCGAAGTGTGTAGATCTACGTATGTATGTATGATGAATTTTGAGCGATGAGCGTCAAGTTTGAGAAGTGAAGAGACTTGGATTTGATCCCATTCTGCACCGTGAAACGATACAATATCATTCAGGGTGATAGCAAACACCCAGTGAGATACCAGAGAAAATTGTCAGCAGTGCTCTGAGAGATCTGCAAGCATAGGAAATGGTGTCCTGGTTGTTATCACCATTCATCCTTCTCAGCTTCACATGATGATGCCACAATGGAATTTTGTTTGTACAACTCACCACAAGATTAAGCCAGAGCCAAGGCTCCGTGCATAGCCACCGATACTCCTGCATGTGTCCAGATCGGATATTGTCCCGACAGAGCATAGTTGGCCCTTAAATCATCATTTTTGGCTTTGCTGCTAGCGATGGAGAGGAAATTGTTGGTGTGTACTGCGGCTATCCACAGTGCCTGTTTTTGTCTTATGAAGTACATGCAGGATTCACAGGGAAGTCATGTGAAGCCCCAGGATAACATGTTCTCATTGAGTGTGTGGTTCCATATGCAGCCAGCTTGCTCCATTCTGTAGAGCCTATGCAGTAGGCATCATACTACCTAGCTCTTCGAATCCTTCCAACTGATGTAACAAGTTTCATTGTGTTGGTATTGACGCTCTCCACTACTTATAGAGTGTTTGATGACACCTAGATAATATGTACGCTCAGTATTATATCCCAGTTAACGTATGAACGGAACTGTATTGAAGTACCTAGATAATATATACGTTGAGTAATATATCTAGGTATGATTATAAGTTAGTATGTAATTGTAAGTATGAGGTTGGTAACGCACCCCCTGTTAACGTATAAACGGAACTGGTGTATGTCTGAGACAGGTCTGATTATATATATGTGAGAGCAAAGCACGGTCGTTGGCCCTTGCATCATTGTTCATGGTACAATGCGCTCCGGCCCGCCTGCATATTGTCTGGAAATAAACCATAAAGGAGTGTGGTTTTGATGTTGATCTGAGTGGCACCCCATCCTTGGGCAGCAGCTGTTAGGAGACATTCCACTAAGCCGCGCGGCTTAGTGAATGTCTCCCAACAGTGAAATGCTTATGGCTCCAGAAAATGAGCCACCATCAATAGCTGAGTTCAATTGTGATACATCATCCTCAATATGAAGCTCCACAACTCCATGGTGTGCCACCCACAGTCCAGCAATTGGACCCCTCCACATCAAGCAAAAGCTGGAACATATTCTGTGGACCCCAGACCAATGTCCATCTACTATACCTGGTCCAAGAATTCTAAGGTAGTGAAATCTCCAAGGTAATGTAAATTCTTGGGTATAATGGAGAAGAATCTAAATGGAGAAGAATCTAAATCCAGCAGAATATATGAAAAATGTGAGGTCAAATGTACTATTTTCCATATTCTGTAATTTTGTGCTTTGTACTGCGACTATTTTGCAAAATTAGAGAATTTAAGAGAACATAAAAGATTTAGCTAACAATCTTCAATCAAAAAGAAATGAATTCGATATCAATAGGCAACAATTGATTTACAAACACAGACAAATAAAAGGGAACATTTGTCCAGAGTATTTTAGATTTATCTTGAGGAAAAAAATCTGAACATTTAGTATTAATTATGTAGACATAAAATAGCTCAGGGTGCTTACAATTCCTATTGAGCCACAGATTTAATATTTGTCATAAATGATTTTGATAATCCAGCAGTATAACACTGTGCCCACTGAGCTCCAAACTGAGCTTTTGAAAGATCAAGTGATAGTTTTCCATATGGAGATATAATGAGGGTATTATGTGGGTGATGTAGGACTTGTAGAATATCTGAAGGAACCCACATTAAATGTTGATGAGTGTTTTGCAAATTGATCCAACCATCTGGAGTAGAGTACCAATGGGAATTGACAAGCTTAGTCATTGAAGTCTGTGTAGAAATACTTTGTTTGACAAGTGGAGATGCAGTATGAGGCTTGTTGTAGTCATTTGACCCTAGTAGCTTAGATCCAGTTGAAAATTCCCACACACGCACAGATTTGTCCCATGAGCCAGAAACAATGTGTGTCCCATCAGAAGAAAATGCAACAGAGCTGAGAGGGCCAGTATGTCCAGTCAGGTGCAGTAGCCCAGCACTAGTCAAGGAATTCCACACATGCAAAGACTTATCATCTGAGCCAGAGACAATGTGGGTGCCATCAGGAGAAAATTCAACAGAGGTGACAGTTCCAGTATGTCCAGTCAGCTTCTGCACCTCAGCACCAGTTGAAGAATCCCACAAATGCACAGAATTGTCATATGAACCAGAGGCAATGTGGGTTCCATCAGGAGAAAATGCAACACAACTGACAGGTGCAGTATGTCCAGTCAGTTGCAGAAGCTTGGCACCAGTTAAAAAATCCCACACATTCACAGAATTATCCCATGACCCAGAGACAATGTGCTTGCCATTAGGAGAAACTGCAATACATGTCACAGGTTGAGTATGTCCCCTAAGTTGCAAAAGCTTAGCTCCAGTTGAGGAATCCCACATATATACAGACTTATCATTTGAGGCAGAGATAATGTGTATGCCATCAGGAGAAAATCTAACAAAGCTGACAGGTCTAGAATGTCCAGTCAGCTTCTGTACCATAGCACCAGTTGAGGAATCCCACAGACACACACAATTGTCATATGAGCCCGAGGCAATGTGTATGCCATCAGGAGAAAATGTAACAGAGCTGACAGGTCCAGTGTGTCCAGTTAACTGCAGCAGCTCAGCACCAGTTGAGGAATCCCACACATGCACACAGTGATTCTCTGAGCCAGAGACAATGCATCTGCTATCAGGAGAGAATGCAACAGAGGTGACAGGTTGAGTATGTCCAGACAGCTGCAGTGGCTCAGAATCATTTGAGGAATTCCACACAACAAAATCATCCTCTGATCCAGAGACAATGTGCATGCCATTAGGAGAGAATGCAACAGAATTGACAGGGCGATCATGTCTGGTCATCTGTAGCAACTCAGTACCAGTCAAGGAATCCCACACACGGACAGAATTGTCATATGAGCCAGAGACAATCTGTGTGCCATCAGGAGAAAATACAACAGAAGTGACAGGTTGAGTATGCCCAGTCAGTTGGAGCAGCTCAGCACCAGTGGAGGAATCCCATACACGCACAGAATTGTCCTCTGAGCTAGAGACAATGCATGTTCCCTGTGGAGAAAATCTAACAGAGGTGACATAATCAGTATGTCCAGTCAGCTGCAATAGCTTGGCTCCAGTTGAGAAATCCCACACATGCACAGAATTGTCATTTGAGCCTGAGACAATGTGCATGCCATCAGGAGAAAATGCAACTGAAGTGACAGAATCACTATGTCCAGTCAGCTGCAGCAGTTCAGCACCAGTTGAGGAATTCCACACATGCACAGAATTGTCTGCTGAACCAGACACAATGTGTGTGCCATCAGGAGAAAATGCAACAGAAGTGACACAATCAGTATGTCCAATCAGCTGCAACAGCTCAGCACCAGTTGAAGAATCCCACACACGCACAGAATTGTCATATGAGCCAGAAACAATGTGTGTACCATCAGGAGAAAATGCAACAGAAGTGACTTGTTCAGTATGTCCAGTCAGCTGCAGAAGCTCAACACTAGCTGATACATTCCACAAATGCACAGAGTTGTCCTCTAAGCCAGAGACAATGTGTGTGCCATCTGGTGAAAATTCCACACAGGTCACTGCGGAATCTTGCCTTATCTCACTGAGCAGCCTTGTCTGACCTCTAAGCCCCTTGATGACTGGAACCAAATCAAAATGATCTCTCCAATTCTGTGAAAGAGCACTGTGATGCCAGGTTGGTAATACTGAAATATATAAATGTGGTGTTGATGTGCATGCTAAGCTTGTTGAAAAATACAGAGCAAAATTGGCTGCCTCAGTAATATCATCAATAAGACTAGCATTTTGTTTTTTATCTTTCTCAGTGAGAGCTCTTTCCTGAGGATCAGTGCTTTTCATCTTGATACATTTTTGTAACTCTTGCAGAATATATGTACACTTTTCTGCTGATTGAATCAAATTCATTGCTTCAATCCAGAACAATATATGGATCAAAAGAAACTCTTGCAAATCATCAATTAAAACCTTCATTTCATTAGGTGAGGCATGAATCATGGAAAAAGACCAGTGCCTTTCCCAATGCAAACAACAGTACTTCAGAGTTCTAGAAATCTTCTCATCGACTTGAAGGTCAGGCACATCTCTATCAAGAAGGTATGATGATGGATGACTGCAAATATTGAAACAAAGGTCTGACTTCATTGTTTTGAAACATTGATGTGCAAGAAAGTTGTGATGTTTTCCCATGTCACAGAACAAGCTGGAGATTCCAGCAGGAGTTGCATTGAACCGTTGTAAGGTAAAGATAAAATCTGGGAATGAAGCATGGTACCAAAAGATTCTGTCCTCTTTAACAAAGAGAACAGCATGAAGATTTTCCACCAAATATTGTGCACATTCTTCCATATCCCTCTTGTCATCAGGACCTAGGAGTCCTGCAGCTACAACAGTTGATATACGCTCCTCTGCACAGAGGATATTCCAAAGAATCATCAAGCATACTTGAATTTGTTCAGTCTGAAGATCAACAAATGCTTCTGAGAGAATCTGAGAGTAGAGATTGTCAATTTGTGTGATTGTTTCAACAGAATAGTTGGTCTGTTGACCACTAGAAATTTTAAGCAGTTGCCTCATTAGTTTTTTCTGTTCATTCTTGGTTGTGAAGTTCTTTCTGGGCCTTATGTACTTGACAGCTGTTGATGCATATATGAAGAGGCCATTGGCCTGGTCCACTAGTGTACCAAGTTCAGTCTCATTTTGCAATACAGGAAGTTCATGCTTGAAATATGTTAGAATGTCTGCATTGACTTCCTCTGCAGCCACATTATAGAGATGACAAATAGAATCAGATGAAAATGATTTGCAAAGCTCAGCTATTTTTGGATCTGGTCGACTTGTAACAAGAAACTTGAGCCCATGCAAATCCTTCTTTTCTACTGTTAAAAGGAGTTCCTGCAAGAATTCTGAACCTCCACCATCTTGGATTTCATCCAAGGCATCAATAATCACCAAGTATGGAGGTAGATTTCTCATCTCTTTACTAACAGAATGCTTCCAGGGTTCAATCAAGAGGTCTTTCATTTGTTTCCCAAGTTTATTGACTGAGTCAAGCTTGTTGACATGAAAAAGGGACTGCAAAAATGACTTTGAATGATGAGTTAGCTGGTAAACAACTGTAGGAATGATGTAGCCCCTGCTTCTTGTATCTTCAAACTGTCTGGAACAAAAGAAGGAGGCCTGCAAGATGTTTAGCCCTTCATTACCATCATCAAAGTGTTTGGCTACTGAGTAGGCAATGGTTGACTTTCCAGAACCAGCCTGGCCAGTTAACCAGAAAATCTGTGGGCTGTGAGGTGAAGAATCCTCTGCCCACTCATACAACTGTTTGAGTATTCTAATGCGTGTTCCCTCAATGCAGGGACCACGAGCTAAAGTAGCATCATTAAGAATAGCATCATATGGTGCTCTATTGGAGTGATGCCAATTGTGTAGTCCAAGTTGCTAATTTGTAGATAAGTTTAAGATGCTCATTAAATTATTAAAAAGACATACTGCAACAAGGTTATGTAGAGACTTGATATTTCTGTCGATGGCAAAGTTTATTTGAAGCTAATGAAGTAGTATAGAATCAGAATCACTACTTGCAATATATAGAGATGTCACATACAAGAAAGTTTTCTGTCTCTTTGTCAATCTGCTTGAATAGTTTCTGAACCATGGCATTGTCTTGTTCATTCTCCAATATCTTTTTCCATATTGACTTCTCTGACATCATCTTGAGCTCAATAATCTTCTTAATTAATGACCTGCAAAATATCAGAAACCCAATATTCCAGTATGAATATCATTCTCACTGTGCAAACTCCTCAGTTACCTTTGTGAATGAAGTATCTTCCTTATCTATTTCCATCAATCCTGAGTTAATGACTTCGAGCCGTCTGGCAGTCTGGATGAAGAGCTCCTGCAGCGCATCTTTATTGTCTGAAATGGCCTAGAAGTGATGTCAACTTATTGATGGCAAATGGAGCCATGGAGGTCATACTTCTCCAAGGCCAATGAGTACATTAACTGCTGCAACAGGGGTTTTGAGAGGAGTGCCTTCCAGCAGCTTTTCAACCTTCTTCAGCAACAGTTGTGTACCATGCCAAGTCATTTGCAATGTACTTGCAGCTGACCTTGCAGGACGATCTGAACGGCAAGGTCATTTTTTTCATGTGCTGTGGAAGACTGGCTTACTTGCCTTGTGTATCATTCGAATCTGTTTGGGATGAGTTTAATATAGTTCCTCCGAAACCTGTGATGGGGTTAATGCAACCACATTAAGGATGATTTTAGGTACTTGCTTATCCCAGCCTGATCTCTCACATCTTGAATATCTGATTGTTGCCCAACGTTCGGACCTTGAGGACCTGTTCAAATTTACTTTGCCGAGGAGGTTGGATGTGCTCACCATGGACCATTGGGCTCACTACAACCGGAGCTTCGCTGTTGGAGACATTTCCTGATTCAACCTGGCGACGAGACAAATCAGTGACCGGAGTTGCGTTAGACGCGCAGGCGGCTGATACTTCGAGTCCATCTGATCCCGTATCGTGTACATCGCTGCCTCGCGGAGGGGCGGGAGATGGAGTACGACTTGCAGGTAAGAACCGGTTTATGAAGCTACTGAGTTTTTCCTTAATTAAGCGGCGATTGGATTTCTTGGGATTGGACATGGTGATTGTATGAGAGGTGGTCGCAGTCAGCATCAATGAAGATGTTATCCAACGGCCCGGTCGCCAGGTTCTATCGTTTGACGAGATTCCATTCTGTTCCACGTTACGGAATCTCTTGAGATGATGTTTCCATCTATCGACTTTTCTCATCATTGTTAAACTTGTGACAGATGCTCCTCACGTTCCATGGATTTTTCTAATGATACTTATCTTAATGAGGAAAACGCGGCTATTGTAGAATCGAAAGAACCAAACTAGTGCCGACGATCTCACTGGCTTATCCTTCTCTCGTTCGATGTGATCATGGTCGTTCCAAGGACAGTCTTCCCTTTGTACAGATGCGCGGGCTCTCCATGCGTCGATACCTGTCAACGCGCCGTAGAATCCTCTATGAGGGCAATGAGCACAGGCATACAGTACTCGCTCAGAAAGCAAGCGCACACCATTATCCTCTCACTCGGATGCACCTCGGGAACTCGGAACATCTTTACACCCGCTTTGCTCTAGTCTGGGGTTCGGGGCGGGCGTATTTACAAAGTTATATCAACTCCCGGTCCAGCCAGTTCTCAAGAACCCTCGAGCTCTTTGTCGGCTGTGTAGTCGTAATGATGATCCACACCTCTAAATGTCTTCCTGTTGTTATAGGCCTACCACCGCATTTAATTTGTCTCCAGTAGTAGCCACTACTCTCGAACAGAGTCCACCGACTGCGCTGACTTCGAGGATAGTCAGACATAATCCGGTGCCTATTGTTCGAGCGGCGGATGCGTAATTAGTAACGAGACAATGGACATTTGCTAGATACGCAAAGGGTTGCAACTATACCCATAGGGAAAATGTTGAAGGATGACGGCATGCTAACGCTGACGGTAAAGAGGTTGATGTTAGTTAGAATGACAAGCTGATTTTCTTTGGCTGCACTGCCCCGAACTTGCCGGGATCCTCGCGTCATGGCTATATACTCGGCCTCTGGTAGTCTATTACACTATGTTTGTTATACTGCTTTATCTCGGAGCGCCAACGCAGCAGGGACATTGATGATCCGAGGGTTTGACGCCGATAAAATACAAGATGCGGCCAGCGGAACCTTGCAAAAAGACTTCTGTGAATTAGGGATGATTGATAAGATAACAAGACTAAGTTACAACAGTAAATTTGCTGTGGGGTTTCACGACCATTCTAAGACAGCCAGATCAAATCATTTTCTCAAATAACTACACAAAGACATGAAAAGAAAGTTCGATAGGTAAACCCTACGTGCGTCCCGTTCTCATCTCAGAGTACATATACTAGTATTCACACATACAACTCTGCGCTCCAGTCCCTACACCGCTCTAGACCGCAAACAGATCCAGTCCGTCACCTCATTGTACAGTATGTTCTCCCCCTCCCCTTCCCCCTGCCCCGCTCATTTAGCAGGCCAATATCTCATACGGTTTTGAAGGATTTGTGTCCTTTGGTTCACCCCACTGGATGGTGGAGAACAAGAAAAAGCAAAAATGGGGGGAACTAGTTAAGTACATGCCATACCTTACCATCCCTCATACATCGTAGTTGACAAAAAATCACATTACGCTCAGCAGCTATCGAGTCGCGGTTTAGAAACCTTTTTGTAATCATGATGACGGGTTTAGGTCGAGAACGGTAGTGTGAATATAACACGTATTGAGCTTTTGGAGATTTTGGTACTAGGCATATCGGCAGTTAGATCTTTGCAAGTGTCATTCTCTTGACATTCTGATGTTTTGTTCGGAACTTAGTTGTAGGAAATTCATGACACGGTATATATAACTTACCGACGTTATAATACTGAACGACAAAAAGAACGCTTTGGGTTTCTTCCTTTGGAACACACGTAACAAGCTTGGCCGGAAAAGGGATCCGATCAATTCATACAATGAACAAGGTTAAACGTGCTCAAGTGAACGCGTCAGAGTCACCACTGGGCGAGTCACAAGAAAAACTGTCAACAAAAGCCTCTAAGCGACTTTGTTTTTTGGACGCACCACAACGGCGGCCACGATCACGCTTATTATAAGAATCACATGGCTTGGCAATTCTTCTGCAAAAACGACCATCACCCACGCCATGAATGGCTCAGCCCGTCGAGCTCACTCGCATGCGCTCAGCTGACGCCTCACATTTTCTCACCGATTACCCTCCTGCACCACCCACCGCCGAGCCTGACGTCTTCCCAGGCGCTTTAGCCAGCGACGACGCCGACACCGCCTTCGCATCGATCCACCCTCCCTGGAAACGCAACCTCCATGCATTGCTCGAACGCCCTAAATCCTCGCCCGCCGCCATGCTCCTCCACATGCTCGTGACGTTCCTCATTCTCGCATCTGCATTGGTGACGGTGCTCGAGACGATCCCGACGCTGCACGAGATTTCCGTGGGGGCGTGGTTCGGTGCGGAAACAATGCTGGTGGCGCTGTTTACGATTGAATATGTGGCGAGGTGTGTTGGGTGGAGCGGGACGTGGATCAGCCTTTTGAAGTGGATGACATGTGCGTGCAGGATGCTTTTTGCTTGCTCAGCTTACACAACAGCTGCAGCATTTTACGGGATTATTGACCTGCTAGCGGTGATGCCGTACTATATTGAGATAATGATGCATCAAGACACTGTACGTTTCATCCAGCTCTCGTGGCTGCCCATTGACTAGGACCAGTCTGCCTTGTTTCGCTTTTCCATCTTGCGCATGTTCCGCCTTCTCCGCGTATTCAGACCGTTCAGATACAATCACACAATTCTCCTGTAAGTTCCTTTTTTCGTCCATGCCCCATGCATCACACTCATCCCCGCAGAACCATCGAAGTCATGTACATCTCCGTCCGCAGATCACAACACGCTCTTCTTGCGATCAGTTTCTTTGTTATCATGATCCTCACAGTGTTCAGCACTCTTTTGTGCGCGTCCTTCCCGCTTTCTCCTCTTCTCCCACTTACCTTTCTAGGTACTTTGCCGAACGAGGCTCCTGGGATCCCGTCCTCGAGACTTTTGTCAACGTCGACGGCGACCCGACTCAATTCTCCGTATGCTCATTCCCTCTCTCTTTCTTTGTCTCCAAATTTGACGTCTGTTAGAGCATCCCAGCTGCCGCGTGGTTCGTCCTCGTCAGTACGTGTCCACTATAATATAATCCAGCTTTCGATTCACGGAAATACAGCTATAACGACCGTCGGCTACGGCGAAATTACCCCACGCTCCTTCCTAGGCCGTCTCATCACACTCCCCATCCTCGTATTCGGCCTCTTGCTCATCACCCTCCCTAGCTTCGTCCTCGGACGCGAATTCAGTATTGTCTGGGAACAAATGACAGCTCGTCAGGTAAATCGTTCTCATCCTTCCTTTTCGCTCCGTCTTTACCACCCACCAATGCAGAACGAACGCGACGCGGCCACATCAGACGCGTACCCCGCCGACTCCCCGATCCAGTCCTACTTTCCACTTTCAACTCCTCTCCTACCCGGCGGCGCCCCCTCATCTCCAGCTCCCTACCGCCACCTCAGTCCACACCCACACCCGCACCCGCACCCGCATTCTCCACACGCGTACACGTACCCGCCCAATTCACATACACCCAATCCAAATAATGGGTATACGACATCTGTATCCGTTGCGCCGGACCTTACGAACCGCAAACTTGCGCAGAATCAGACGGAGCTTAGTATGCAGATTGAGGAGCTGAGGAAGGCTGTCGAGAGGCAAGGGGAGGTCGTGGGCAGGCTTTTTGAGGCTCTTTGTATCGAGGCGCCGGATGCGGGTAAGGGCAAGGGTAAAGGGGTGGATAAGGATGTGTGAGTAGACGCTAGGGTGTTGTGTGGATTGTGTATATCTAGGATGTGAAGTCGCGTTTCGCGAACTTGGTATACCACAGATTCCGAGACTGTACTGTGTTTTGAGCTTGAATGTTCGAACCACCTATTCATCCTGGTTGTTTTGGAGTCGTTATTGAGCGATACTATTTTTACGAGAAGAAGATGAGGGATCATGGGACGACTGTGTCATACCGAATTAAGCTGATACATGACTCGAACAAGCGCCACCTCATCTTACGGCTTTTTTTCTATCATTTATTACGTGCACGAGATGCTTGGCGTCTATGCTGCACGATACTACGGACAGGAAGTAAAGTCTACAAGGGCCACGGGATTCCGCAACCCCCCGCATACGCGGAGAATGAGTGGGCCGACGCGTCCAAGCGCCGTTTAGGCCATGCCCCCCTGGTCAGCCCTGAGAGATGTCGAGGGCGTGAGTGACGTGTGCTGGGTGATTTCGACGGATGCCAGCGTGTGCTGGCGGGTGTTAGACGAGCAGCTAGGCCACGGTCCACACCTGAGCTAGAAAAGTCAGTAGTTAGGCGGGCCTAGGGCCGAGTGCCGTTAATAAAAGGTTTTAGAATAGATCAAGTTGGTTTATTTGTGTGAAGCCGGGATTGAGGGTGGTGTTGAGTCGGGTGCCGTGGCGAGGGTGCTAACGTTGGAGTTGCGGGTCGCCCTGGGAGTTCGCATGGCGAGAGGGGGGTTCTAGCGTCCGGAATCGCTTGGATGCCGAAGGCAGATGAAAGGAGGATAGTGAGGGACTCAGCTCTGCGTTTGAGTGGGCGGACGGGGTTGAGGTGACGTTCACGTTCGTACTGCGGGCATTCGAAGAGGAAGTGGCGAACTGTCTCGACCGTTAGGCCAAGGCAGTGGGGGCATGTTGGGGCCTCAGCTTTGCGTATGTTGTTTAAGCGGCAGGTGTCCTGTGCGGAGTTGCGTGAGTATCGCCGAGTGACGGCGGTTAAGGTGCTTGACAAGGCCGAGGTAGCTCTTCGAGGCAAGTGTTTTTGATGGCGGTTGACCTGGGCGATCTTTTCCAGCGCGTCGCTACGAGATCAGCTTGGCGTGTCGGTGGCAGGGGTTTCCCGCGTAGGAACGGAGGTTCTTACGGCTGTATGGCCTTCGGGTCAAACTCGGATGAGAGAAACAAAGTACATGGTGTTTATTTTTGGCTTTACAGGAGGGTCTGGGTATATAACCCCCTTTTCAATTCACCCCTTTTTACCATGTCTCATTTCATGGAAGAGGTGGGCGTGGTAGGGAGCTCGCGTCGTGGCATAAGCGGCTGTGCGCCATGGCCCGAAGAGCGTTCACAACGCATCACCGTTAACCCTCTCCTCCCTTGACCCATACACGTCTTCTGCTCAATTTTAACTGACGAATATGAACGTTTGTTGATGAGCTGGAATTATTTTGTTAAAATTCAAAAGACTGTTGAACTGTATATTTGAAACGACCAAAATTAACTTCCTCGTTCTTCTAAATGTAGATCATCAATTTATGCCTTGAATTCTTCTCTCCTTCTAATGGAACACTCTCCTGATCAGGTAATAAGAAGTTATGCCGATCGACACCATGGTCACCACCAGGTTAAATATATATCATACCATATTCATTCATCTTTTCTGTTTCTATCGTGAACCTGCCGTGCATCTGTGATGGTTGCACTAGTCAAACACAGATGTGAAGAACAAAGTAACCAGTCATCAACATCACATGATGTTTCTTTTTGGCTTGACAGTCGAGTCTCGACTTTGTCAAGAATCCGAGTAAACACCCCTTTTCGGAAAAAAAAAAATTGAATCGAAGTCTTTATTACATCATGCACCACAATTTGTGTATATTTATATATTCTCTCACCCTTCACAATCCAAACACGCTTAACCACAAACCACTATCATATTCACAACTAAAAACATGACATTCCCCGAAAACACTATCACCACCACTTCATGCTCCCACTCCACACCACCCTTGCCAGCCTATGCCGATCAGAAAGGTACGCAAATTCATCCCTGCACCCTTCGCGAACGGTGTGGCGTCAAATGGGTCATCCATCCCGAGCCTTGTACACCCATTGGGATGGGTATTGATCAGGGGTTGGTGCAACCTAAAGGGCATTTGGAACCTACCGTGATGAACATTCCGCGCAGACACAGGGCGCCCACTACAGCTGCACCCATCACTATTCCTACCCCTTTATCTTCCCCCGGCACGCCTCCTGCCCTTCCTTGCGAGCGTCATGGGAGTACGCTCTCGACTCACTTCGAGCAAATCATCGAGGAGTTGCTCAAGGGGTATGTGCGGCCTGAAGGGCAACTGCAACCTCCTGCAATGAAGAGGGGTGGGCGTGGTAAAAAGCTCTTGACACCTGTCACATCTCCTTCCTCTCCGTGCATGACTGGCTCACAGCCATTGGCACCACAGGTAGCCAAGAAGTCACACTAGCCCAAATCCCTGCCACTGCCATGTGAACCCAGCTGGCATGTACACATTTCAAAGACTGCAGCCCTGACATGGAGTACTGTGATGCTCTGCTTCACCAGGAAAATCAAGAATTGCCCCTTGTACACAAACCACCACTGCCACCACCATCACCATACTCAGAATCCCCACCACAGCAGCCTCTATGGGATGGCAATGTTGCAGACATTGATGAACATGGAGAGCAGGAGGTAGCCCTCATTCTAAATGTGGACTCAGATGATGCACTACTTCTTGCTGGCCATGCTTTTGTTGAGCACAGGACTGACTTGGGGGGTATGGCACACTCAGCACAAATGCTGCTGCTGCTTACAAGGTTGGTGTACATGACACAAATTCTTGATCTTATTGGGAGGCTATGGCAAGTGAGAATGCAGCTGAGTGGCACAAAGCAGTGTGCAATGAGATGAATGTGTTAAAGAGCAGTGACACCTGGTGACTGGTTTATCTGCCTGCTGGCCATTGTGCCATTGGTTTGTGGTGGGTGTTTGTCACAACCCACTCCAGGACCTCCAGTGGCCCTCCTCATGTCTCCAGAGTATCCACCAATGCCTCCTCAAACTTCCCCAACCCTTGCCCACCATCAGCACCCACCCCAGCAATCTCTGACATCCCCTGGCAAACTCTGGTGACCCCCAATAGACTCTGACAACATTACCTGTGGACCCCATCTCCTGGACACCTCCATTAACACACCTGACCCTGGCACATGTCCTTGACTTGCCCCTGTAACCTGCCTGACTACCCCAGAACATCCCAATAACTATGGTGCAGGCCATGCTCTCATCATTTCCCATCATTGCATAACTGCAGCCTGCACTGACATCAGTTCTCCATCAAAAATAGATTGGGCAAGTGTGTGTGGGGGTTGCCTGGAGTTAATTCAGGCTCAGTGCCATCAATCCTTTCACTTGTCACACCATCACATTTAGCCCTGGCCACCCTTTGCTCATTTTTACTTATATACCTGCAAGCAAAATGAAGATGACCTTGTCATCTCACACTGTGCTTGCAGGTAAGCCTGTATCTTACTTTACTTGTAGTCATCTCACACTGTGCTTGCAGTGCCACTCCCATTAGATACTCACTATGTCACATGTTTATTATCTTATCTGGAAAGCTAATACTTGCTTGCACTCACCCACTCATGCATGTCCTCTCAGTCTCTAAGAGCCTCTGATGGTTGCTTCCTAAGAGCATCTCCAAGCCCCCCAGACACAGCCATGCCTTCCTTAGACATATCCATTACAGAGGAAACCAACACTTTGCAAGTCTTATACAGAGCTTCAAACCATGATGCAGACCAAGATCAACTCAATTCCCACCAATCCCTCCCCTCCAGCACCACTTGCTCCAGCCTCTACAATGGCTGCACTGCTCAGGGCATCATTTATGCCACCAATCCCTGGCCCTGGCATCACTGCTGTGTCCTTGGCTGCCTCTTTATCCCTCTGTACCCATTTCCCTGATGTCAATATAGCAGTGATAGTGGTTATCATATCACATGAGTTTAAGGCAGTGGACTTGCACAAGCTCAACCCTACAAACAGGGATAAGGGGATTTCAACAGCTCAACTGAGCAGTTCAAGGTGAGCCACCAAACTGCCAAGGAGTATAAGACCCCCTTCTCTGTCATCATCCCCTTACAGGCATACTTCAATATCCTGGCATTTCATGTAAATGATTTGGTGGCCACAAGCTCATTTTTCCATTTTACAGCCCATGTAGTTAAACTGGTTGCAGAATATGAGTGGTCAGCCATATTTGACTACCATGTGGTGTTCTTCAACTGCAGGAGGGCAGAAATGGTGGCAGGAGATTACTCACAATGGGGCAGGCAGGACAATGACCTTCTCTCAGGGCATGTTTATGCTCACTGTAAAGCAGCCCCATCCAAACACAAAAACCCCTCGGCCAAGTCCACATTGAGCCCCAACAAGGTCTGCAGGAAGTTTAATGATGGGAAGTGCACCACTAACCCATGCCCATAAGGATGCCCACATACATGCACCACATGCAAGAAAGCTGATCACACAAAGCATCAGCATAAAGATTAGGCTGGGGGCTGGGCAAGTCACCACTCTCTTGCCCCCTTGTCTTGCCCTAGCCACTCCTCAGGCAACCCCAACTTGTCTTCCAGTTCCTTTGCACTATCCCCTCTTGATCCTAACCTTCCCATTCTGGCACCTCATCCCAACATGGACCCTTGTGCCAACAGAGTCCTACCTACCATTGCAAACATACTGTGCATCTACTTGTCCCTCAATGAGTATGCATGGTCACATTACTTAACTGATTACCCAGACTGCTCAGTTGTAAATACTTTAACTCCAATAATACATATTGGGGCTGACATTGGCTTTACAGGTGATAGATTGATACATCACTGTGGCACTAATCTTAAGTCAGCTCTCTCTGACCCTTCCACCATTGCCTTGATCTCTGCTGACATCGCTTCTCATGTGGCCAGTGAGTGCACTCACAGGCCCTTTCCTGCCCCTCCATTCATTAATTTTTGACCATTGCCCATCAAGGCAGTCACCTGCAAATGGTTGTCAAAAGTCCATCACATACACCACCTCTTGTGGCCAGAGGGAAGCTCCATGAATGATGGGATAGCTGACTCTGAAGCCCCAATTGTGTATGACATGATGGCTCTCTTCTACTGACAATTCAATTGCTGACACTGCTTCTTGTTTCACATATTCTTGTATGTTTTCCATCATGCCATGGCTCAACCAGAAGCCCACCTTGAAATGCCTCCATATTGGTGGTATGAGCAAAACTGGCAGCCCCCAAAACTGTTGCCTTCTACTTATGGCACAGACTCACTGCCAGCATGAGGCAAACCTACTCCACTGGGCAGTGCCATTTCATCCTGCATGTCCAGCTTAATGGCCTCTTCAACCCCAATGGCTCAATTCTGCCAGCCTCTCAGCCACAACCAGATCAGAAACAGGCCCTGGGTCAATGTTCTGGCAGAAACACAGGAGTAGTGGTGGAAGGAGGGTGCATGCATTATGTGCAGTGAGCAGGACCACTTCATCAATGATTGCCCTAAATGCCAGGTTATGGGACATGCCATCTAAACCATCAACAAGGAAGACTATGAGTACCAGTTTACAGAAAATGACCCTGCAGTCTAAGCCCCAAAGGCACAACACATTGCAGATCAGACTTCTATGTCTTCTCCACCCTGGCTAAAATTCCTCTGCATGACAGCAATCTCTTCCAGACACCTTCTTGGCATATCACCCCTGACTCTCCACCCACCCCCTCACCCTCTGCACCACCCTCCCTTCCCTCCATGACTCTGCATCCTCATGCTCCCTTGACTTCAGACCACTAACCCCATATTGACTGGTTGAATCCCACACTCCACCTTGATTGGAATGGTTTGGCCAGCCCAATACCCACCCCTGCCATGTCTTGCCACTACCTGAAGTCTCAGAAGCCACCACTGACATCCCCATAACTGGCATAAAGACCAGGACTCTTGTAGGTGTACCCCTGACAGCCCCAGCACTCTGGCTGTGCCCTCAGCACCCCTGCAAAGCTTGGGACCTCCACCTACAACACTTGGAAACCCCAGAGAAACTTCTCTGGCACCCCCACTGAGCTCTGGGATTTCCACCAGCAACACCCCACCAAGCCCTGGGACCTGTCAGAAGACTGTTCATATCAGACCCTCTGGTTTGTTTCCTCTGTTCCAAGCCTGCCTTTCATTCTTGTCCTCCCATCCTCTGGTGACAAATACTTTTGACCAAGGGCTATCTTTTGGTCATATTTTCATGTGGTTGTGTGCTGTGAGTCCGGAGATCGAGGCCATTTACAATGGATTTCCATTTTCAGTACAATCTCCGGAGTTATGGCACTTTCCAGAGTTTGCACCTTTGAGTTAGGGTTAGAAGCTTATATGAAGCATCACACCTGGCCAGGGAGCTCCTTAGACTTGTTCTCTTTGGATCTCCCTCTGCCAGGTGAGTAGTCATGTCCATAGACCCTTGTACAGTACTGAATATACTTTGGTTCTCCCTCTGCCAATTGTGTGACTTAGCCACAGCCTCCATAGGCCACCTTTACAGGACCCCTGGAACTGGTATGTACAGATGGCATCAGTGGACATAACCCCCACCTCTGGAGTCACCAGGGATTCAACTCCCACCAAGTACCACTTATGTTTTTATTCTCATCTTCCTTTACATAATCTGACAACTATTCTAAGGCTGCAAGAAGGTCATTATTTACAGTCACTATGTGTACAGCATATGACAATACAATATGACAAGAAAAGGATCCAAGGGACTACCTCAACACTGGAACTACAACCCTCTTACCCCTCCTCCTCTGGAACCCTCCTCTCCATCACTGCTACTGCCAGATCCATCTCCATTTGGGCTGCCACAGTAGCCAGGAGCTCCTCATGCCATGGCAACACCTCCTCAATATCTACCATCACCTCCCACCATGACCCTGGGTCCACCAAATTCCTCTGCTGGTGACCCACCAGTAGCTGCCCCATCTGCCCCATACCTTGGTCAAGCTCCAGGGTGAGGTCCCCAGGCATTCTCCACATACTGTCCTGGATCAAGGCAAATGTGGTTGAGGCCCCATCCAGGAGGATCTGATGCTCACAAACCCAATCTGAGGTGAGGTAAGTAGAAAGGAGCAGCCAGAATACCAGAAGACACTTATAGAGAATCCCCCCTTGCTCCACAGCTGCCTTGTTCACCAACCACCCCTTGCATTGCCTCCCCACCTCCTGCAAGGGCAACCTCCAGGAGTGACAGCTAAATCATGTAGCTAGCAGAGGGGTTTCCAAAGTATATTAGAACTGGTAATTGACAATACAAATAGTAACTAATCACCTAGCAGAGGGGAATCCAAAGAGAATGAGCATGACCTGGACCCCTTCCCCAGCCAATGCCTGAGCCAGCCCCCACCTGTCAAAGTTGAGGACAAATACTGCTATGAGGTTGACAACATCCTCAACTCTCACCTAATCTGTGGTCAGCTCCGGTACCTAGTCCATTGGAAAGGCTACAGACTCAAGGACAACACTTGGGAACCCTGGAGGAATCTCTCCAGGGCCCCTGCCAAGCTTCAGAACTTCCACTGGTGACACCCCACCAAGCCCTGGGACCCCCAGAACTAGTACATACACATGGCATCAGTGGGCATAACCCCTGCCTCTGGATTCAGCAGGAATTCAGCTCCCACCAGTACCAATTATGTCCCCCTTCTCACTTCTTTTCCTTACATGAGCTGAAAATCACACTAAAAACAGCAAGAATTCATATTTACAGTGCTATGAATACAACATATAGCAATACAATATGGTAAAACAAGAGTCCAAGAAGACTGACCCAGCTCCAGAAATACTGCCCCCTCACCCATTCTCCAGAGTCCTTCTCCATTGGTGCCACTACCAGATCCATCTCCATCTGTGCTGCCATGGTTGCCAGGAGCTCCTCATGCCATGACAAAGGCTCTCCAACATCTACTGCCACCTCCCACCATGACCCTGGGTCCACCAAGTTCCTCCACTGGAGGCTCACCAATAACTGCCCCATCTGTCTCATACCCTGATCTAGCTCTGGGAGAAGGTCCCTGGGCATCCATTGCATACCATCCTGAATTGAGGTGAATGTGGTGGTAGCCCCATCCAGGAGGGTTTGATGCTTGCACACCCAATCTAGAATGGGGAACCCAAGGGTTGTTAGAAAAAAATGACCAGAGTACCCAAAAGACACTTACAGAGGACTCCTCCCATCCTGTGGCCACCTTGCTCACCAACCATCCCTTGTGCCACCTCCCCACCCCCTCTTCCTCCTGGACCACCCAAGAATCCAGTCCCACTTGCTGCCCTACCACTGCCATCCCCTCTGGCCAGGCCTCCAACTGTTCCAGATGCCCCCAGAGTCCCTGAACCTCAGCACCCCTCTCCTCTGCCTCCTGCAGTCTGGACTCATGATCCCACCTTGCCATGTCTCAATTCCACTGTGTCACTGTCACCTCCTCCCATAGCCCCCAGAGCTCCTCTCCCTGTGCCACCAAATGGCCTTTGAGTTCCAATATCCTCTCATGCAGGGCAGGGTCCCCAGACAACCCCACCATGACCCCTGTCCCCAGGGAGTAAACATGCATGCCAGGGGGACTGGCCATTATTGCTTTGCCTTGGGGCCTCTTGCTTGGCCCTGCCTCCAGTGGGGGGGATGCCCTATGCTTCCCCTTGTCCCTGGAGGATGGGAACCCCCTCTCTATGCCCACCCCACAATGGCCCCACCTTCCCCCAGGGTCACCCCTCCTCCTCTCCACCCTCCCCCACAGGGCACATGGACTGCAATGCGCCACCAGACACTCAACCCCTCTACCCCTCCCCCAATTGCTCTGAGATCCACTCCTGCTCCCATCCCTGCTCTGCTGCAATGCTAACCACTCACCACTCCTGGGAAATGGAGCACCTCTCATGTCTTGCACAATATGGCAGACACATGGAGGTGTCCTGGCAAGATCCCACCACAGGCTCCTTGAACTTGCATACCTCCCTGCAATGAGCACAAGTAATATACTGGGCCACCAGTTGTTAGGAGCATGCAATATAACATAGGACACTGCCTGACACCATGCTAGGGTGGGGGGCCCTCAGATTTGCCCCACTGCCTCTGCAAACCTCTCCACTGAGACCTCCTCCTGCCTTACATGCTGGGCCTCCAGGATGACTTGTATCTCCCCCAGCCCCAGCCCTGACCTAGGGAGCTAGCTCAAAGACTCAGGGGCCAACCAAGTGGACTGTTCCAGGTGCTCAGGAAGAGAAGGGTTCCTGGAAGTTCTGGGGGACAATTCTAGGTGGAAGGTCAGTAGAAGTCATCTCTGGGTCAGAACACTCATGGTGGTGATACATGGCATCTACCTGCCACCAATCCTGCACCATTGGTCATACTCCACTCACTGCTCCTTGTAGGCTGCCCAGACATTGACAGCATTCTTGTTGAAGGGAGGTGGGGTTGGGGATGATGAAGAAGTGGAGTTTGTAGGTGAGGACATGGGAAGCTAACAATGATAAGCTGGACATATTTTGGTCCCCTTTTATTTTTTTCTGGGGAGCTTCTAGTTGAAGAAGTTGTCACACTTCAACTTTGATTCCCATGCCACTCCTGATCCTCAGAAATTCCCCCATGCCTAAAAGGGTCTCAACACTGAAGGGGGGGTGATCTCCAGCTTCTAAGTCTTGCTTTGCCTCAAAGTCTCATCTCATCTCAACTCCCTGATTACATTCATCTTCATTTCTACCTGTCCCAACTCTATTTCTACACTCCATAATCTCCAAAACCCTGCACTCTCACAACTCAGAATCCAACCCTGAGTCTACCAAGTTCTTGATATTTTATCTCCAGAGCTCTGTATCATACTTGCTCCCCCTCATCCACTACTCCTGCTCCTCTGTCTAGCCTACCAGAGTACCCTGGACCTCTCTGGACTACTGTTACCACCTCTGCCTTTCCTGTTTCACTCTTCTGGAGCTCACCTGAGACTGGGATCATGAGTATAGACATCATGTCTGCCTAGTAAGGGACTCACCCAGTGCAGCTGAGCCCCTGGGTCAGTGGAACCTGACAACCCATGCATGGGCTTTGAACCCCAGGCCTGACCTTTGGACAATGAAGCCATGAACAAGTTCATGGACTGGATGAAGATTGCACAGGAGGAAGCCCAGGCAGCTCTGGTAAAGGCAAAGGATGACATGGCACAATATTACAACTGCAGAAGAATCCCAGCACCCAAGTACCAGCCTGGAGATTGAGTTTACCTAAATGCCTCCAATATTACAACCACCTGACTATCAAAAAAGCTCTCACACTGGCTATTAGGACCCTTCACAGTAGAACAACAGGTAGAGTCTCTAGCTTATTGACTGCAGCTCCCCATGAGAATGTGCCAGCTCCACCTGGTATTAAACATGGTCAAGCTAACTCTGGCCCCAGCAGACCCTATCCCAGGGTGATGCCTGGCACCCTTGCCACCTTGGGTGGTGGTTAACAACAATGAGGAGTACAAGGTGGAGGAGATCCTGGATATTCATCTATTCCAGTGGCAGCTACAATACAAGGTGAAGTGGAAGGGTTATGGAATTGAGGACATCTCCTGGGAACCCCAGGAGAACATGCACACACATGGACTGGTCAGGGAGTTCCACAAACAACACCCAGACACACTCCAAGCCATTTGAGGAATCTATCCTCTTTCACCAGCAGAACAGGCAATCTAGAACTTCTTCTACCCCATGCATCAAGATGCTGCACACTAGAGGGGGGGGTGATGTCAGGGTACTTCCTTTTCCAACATCTGCCCCTGACTGACACTGACTCTCCTTGACCAATTTCACTCCCCCAAGGCTCATTTAATGACACCAAGGTATTCTACAGATCCCTGGAGATCTCTGGAGACTCCCAGAACTTGCCATGACAATGAGGATGGCATTGAAACCCTTCAATTCAGGGAGTTTGATGATGTGCTCCATCAAGATCAAGGACCAGGGGCAGCAGCCAACAGGGAGGGGCTTCAGCAGACCATATGAGCACTGTTGAGGGACCTTGGCTCAGAGACATGGTTCACAGGATTGTATGTACCAGGTGACATCCTTCTTCATTCTTGGCCAAAAGTAGATCCAGGAGATCAGTTGGAGGGTCTTATGCATTCCCAGGTGTCCCCAGAGCTTGTGGTCATGGTGCTGCTGGAGAATGTCAAGGCAGATATACTTGTGGTCTGGAGCATATATTTGGCCATCCTGGAGCAGAAGTTGGTGGTCTGGAGACATTGTAAAGGTGGGGTTGTAGTGTGGGGCATTGACAGAGCTATTCTGAGGGTCATGTTGGGTGAAGTAGGTATCTGGGGGGGCATTTTGGATTTGGTGGAGAATTTCTTCTTCATTCATAATCAGTACAGCATGAAGATGTTTGGGGGGGTGGATTACCATGCAGTGGTTGAAAGTGTTCTGTTCAGCCTCAAACAACCTCTTTGGGTAGACATCCAGCCTTTGAGTGAGGGCATTGGGTTTTTCTCTGAGTTGTCCCAGGCAATAGTGGATGGTGAAGTCATAATTTGACAGAGTTTTTGACCAGCAAGCTTGTTGTCAACTGAGTTGCTTGGTGGTAGTGAAGTACTGTAGGTTGTTGTGGTCCAAGTAGACTTGTATGTGGTGTGGGGTTTCTTTGAAGTAGGCCTTCCACTGCCAGAAGGCTTCAACAATTGCAAGGAGCTCCTTGTTGTAGATGTTGTAATTGAGCTCTGCAGGGTTCATTGAGTGGGTGTAGAAGGTAATGGGGCAGAGGTCCTTTCTATTGGAACCCATTTGCAAAAGTATCCTGGCAATGGTGTAGTCAGAGGTGTTGCATTCAAGTACAATGGGGAAAGCAGGATTGAAGTGATGGAGGATCAAGGTGGAGGTGAAGGCCTTCTTCAGGAGAGTGAACACACTTTGGCACTTGCTGTTCCAGTCTCAGGGAATGTCCTTCTGGGTAAGTCAGTTGAGAGGTTTTGTGATGCCAGAGTAGTTGTCAATGAACTGGTGGTAGAAAACAGCAAAACCCAAGAAGGACTGTACCTCTTTTATGTTCTGGGGCAGGGGCTAATTGAGGATGGCCTCAATCTTTGCCAGGTCCATTTGTACACTGTCTGGAGTGACAATAGCTCCTAGATACTCAACTTTGGTGATGTGGAAGGAACACTTCTCAGGTTTGGCATGGAGATGGTACTCCCAGAGTCATTCTAGGATGCATCAGACATGACCCCAGTGTTCTTCCAGGGAGTTCAAGTAGATGAGGAGGTCATCCAGATCCATGATAACAAAGATGTCATTCATGTCATGGAAGATATTGTTCATGAAGTACTGGAAGGTAGCAGGGGAGTTTGTCATACTGAAGGGCATCACAAGATACTTAAAGAGGCTATAGCAGGTGCACAAGGTGGTCTTCCATCCATGTCCTGGAACAATCCAGACATTATTGTAGCCAGACTGGAGGTCTATCTTGGTGTAGATCTTGGCACTGCAGAGGCAGTCAACAAGGTCACCAATCAGGGGAAGGGGATACTGGTTCTTTTTGGTGACTTTGTTAA
>JAGGAV010015599.1:0-47109 GCA_017657295.1 Termitomyces sp. DKA64 | reverse complement strand
AAAGTGGCAAGAGAGGACAGTACCTCATTGTGAGTGCATGTGTTGTACACATTGAATATTGACAGGTGACCAAATTTGCCAGTGAACCGAACCACTGAGATGTCTGTGGATGGGACAGTTAGCTGACAATATGCATCTGTTGAAATGTTAGTGTTGATGAGGAGAACAGAGTGGGTGCAGGTGCTCCTGTTCCATCTGTGATCTGTAGGGTATATGACCCTCCAATAACTGTTGGCAGTAGTGTTGCCCAAATGGTCTAGGAATGGCTCTTGGACAGCAAGCACATCCCATTCCCTAGGGCCTGCCACTGCAAGGAGTTCAGCTTGTGCAGTGTTCGATTTGCAAACATTTTGTTGCCAGATGCATAGTTTACTGGGGGCTGCTGGGGAATGATGGTTCATCAGTTAGTAGAGGAGAGATGGTTGTCACCATGCCTAGCCCTCTGGTTCCCAGGTTGGGAAGTGAAGCTGAAGTCCCCTAGGAAGCCAACTCAACTGGGAGCCCTAGAGTTAGATGGTGTCTGGCTTTGGGAGGCTTGAGGTTGGGAGAAAGGGGCAGTTGGCTGGGTCAGGGCCGTGGTTGGGTCACTCGGAGTTGGGTGGGGGGGAGGCTGTGTCTTCATCAGGGTAAGTGTTGTCCGATGGAGGGGTGCCATTATCCAGGTGGAGTGGTCGGTAGTGGGGAAGTACAGCATGCGATTCTCAGAGAAGCGCATGTTGAGTTCCTTGCACCTCTTCTTGAAGGCAGGGCAGTTGCAGTTGAAGCTTGCATGCATTGAGTCTATTTCATGGGAGACGCATCTGCACTTCACTATAGTGCAAGTTGTGGCCAAATGGCTCAAACTTGCGCAGTTGGCACAGACACCCTCTGCCTTGCAGTCGCGGCCGATGTGGCCATAGTGTTGGCAATTGTTGCAGTGAGTTGGTTTGCGTATGTCCTTTTGAATTGTGACTTGTTGACTCCCGATGAAGATGCATTCCCAGATAAGTTTGTTTGCCATTTGGGCATCATTGCAGGTAATCTTGAGTGAGGCTACCGACTGGTTTGGTGAGTGAAGGTTAGGCCACTTGAGCCAGAGTGCAGAGGTGATGGTGTCGGTTTGGAGGTTGTTCTCTGCCTCAATAGTGTGCAGGCACAAGATGTTGTCCAGATTGAAGGAGCTGGCGCAGGGGACAAACTGCATGATAAGGTTGAATGTTTTCTCAATGACTTGCATGTTCTTGCCAAAGAGGTCCTTGAAGAGGTGCCATTTGGTGGACGTGTATTCACATAATCTACATGTGGAGTCAGCTGTATCAAATTTGGCGAGGTACGCACCTGCCCCAAGTGTCTTTAGCCCAATTGCATGGGTGGATGGCATGACAAAGTCAACTTCTCTATCCTCGATTTGGTGGATGGCAGTGGCCTTGAGGTCAATGTGACCCAGAAGTTTGTTGAGGCGGTCATGGAGCGCAGAGGAGCCAGCAGCGCTGAAGTCCCTGGGCATGTTGTCATCCCTTGTGTCAAATCGTATCAGAACTGTCCTGGAGTCACAGAGCTGGCGCTGCTGAACGTTGATTTGTTCTTGAATAGTCAGGTTGTTATCATTTTGGGGTATATGGGCAGGTGGGTAGGGGGATGGAATGGCCGGGGCTGCAGCTGCAATCAATGCCCACATGGGGGTCAAGGAAGGGGCAGGGGCAGGGGGGGTATTCATGAACTTAGATGCCAGAGCATCCAGCAAAGTGGTCACCCCTTCAAGCCTTGCAGAGGTTGTCCTGAGTGTGAGGGTTGACTCTGCACACTTGACATCATTGGCAGTGAGGAATTCAGCTGTGGAGCTGAGCTTCTCAACCAACCCTCCAAGTTTGCTTATAGTCCTGGTGGTGACTGCATCCACAAGCACGTCCGAGACATGGTCTGTGATGTCAGTTTCAAGGAGGAAGGTGACTGCAAGCATGACAATCTTGAGCTCTGGGAGCTTAGAGGTCAGTGCAGCTGTGGTGAGGATAGTTACCAGTTTGGCACAATTGTAAGGATCGGCTGCTAGTATTCATCCTTGGAATTCCAGCCACCTTTGGGCCTCTTCAACCGATTTGATCAGGCCATCCTTGGCAGTCAGGAATGCCAGGTTGGAGTGGGTCGGAAGCAGTCGAGGTCAAATCAGGGTCCCTGCAGGAGTGGAACCACAAGAGGGCAGCCTAGTCATTGCCCTCATATGTGGGAGGGGCATCGCTGGGCCATCAGGGCGAGAGAGAGCACAAGTGGTTATTAAATATGAAAATGTGTGCACCTGAAGGAGCTGTGGGCACAGGAAAAGTGTAAATTATGCTGTCTACAAACTTAGGCTACCAGGACCCCAGAAGGGTAGATGGTAGTTTGAGATCAAGAAGTGATTCAGCCCCAGCTTTGTTGGGTGTTCCATCAATGTTGAACACTGGAATGGGCTAAGACAGCAGCTGTGTGGTCAGGCAGTGGTGCCAGATGAACTCTGAGTCTAGGAACAACCCTGTGGCACCACTATCCAGGAGAGCAGTGACTCTGCAGGCCTGTTGGGTGTCTGTGGTCTCAATTTCCACATTGAGGTGCAGGGAGTTTGCTGAGGAGTTTGCAGCTACCATATACTGCTGGAGGAGTTGGCATTCCCAGGTGGGGTGGCCCCAGTGAGGTCTGCCCAGCATTGGAGGGCCCAACTGGAAGTCCAGAGTTGGTGTTTGTATGTCTGGAGGGGGGTACTGAGGTTTGGTTGTCTTAGGATTGTCAATGTCGATGGAAGCAATTTCATTTTCTATCAACAGACATGTGAACCATTTAGTACTTGGCAACAGAGGCATACATCTCATCTGCCACTTGACTAAAAATCCTCCTCCAGGCCTAGGAGGGAGGAGCAGATGCTGCTCTCCTCTGGGATCAGCTCCAATGCCTGCTCATCTGGTAAAGGGTCCCCCGCCATGTCCTTTGCAGCCAGCAGCTGCAAAAGAAGCTCCTCCTGCTTTGCTGTGGAAAGGTGACATACCTCAAGACCCAACAGGCAGTGCTGCATGAAATGCCCAGATTTCTGGCATCTCCAGCACAGCAGTGGCATGGTGTGGTGCTGTCAGGTAGCATTGACATCCATGGGGATGCCTGGCAGTAAAGGTTGTGGAGTGGAGCTGGCCAGAGCAGAGGCAGGTGCCAGGGGAGCTGGGGCAGCATGCTGGAGGGTGGAGATGGGGGCAGGGCAGGGAGTTGGGTGCATGCAACATAGCTCCTGTCAAACCTCCATGAGCTGCCACTGATCCCAGGCCACTTTATACTAGGAGGCAATCTGTGCATCACCCAGGTGGCCCTTGGCAAGGTTGTCAATGTGTTCCAGTAGCATGGGATGTAAGCCATCCTGGAATGTCAGATATAGTTGAAGGCCATCAGGGTAGGCTGCTTGCTCGACTAGAGCCCAGAAGGAGTCAATGTACTCATCTAGTGTCCATTTTCCTTGCCTGTACTGCTCCTGGTTATGTAGCACTAAGGCCACCACCTTGGTGGGTTTGATTGGAAAAAACTCTGCCTGGAAGTCCTTTTTGAAGGCTGCACAATCTGCAAAACTCTTGACACCTCTGGGGTGTCAATACACCTGTAGTGCATAGGTGGAGGCACACCCTGTCTTCATGTATGACAAGACCCAGGCTATTTTCAGCACATCTGAATTGAAGGCATCCCTACTGAGATGGATGTAGGTGAGACAGGAATGGAGGAAGCACTCCCTGCCAGAATGGTTGCCATTGTAAGCATCTGGGAGCACAGGGCAGGGAATGCATGCTCAGGGGGCTACCAGAGCTGCTGGGGAGGTGACAGAAGCCACCAGAGAGGTCTTCACAGCCAGGATTGGCATGGAGGTAGGGGTCAGGCATTCTAGTATTGCCTGGAGGGACTGGGAGATGTGAGTTCAGTGGTTTGGCAGAGGGTGAAGAGTTCAGTTGTGTGGTGTGTGAGGGAGGATTGGGTTAATTTCACCTGGTTCTCTAGGTGTAGCAGGTGAGTTCAGGCCTCATCCTGTGGGGCTGGGGCCTCCAAGGGAGTATCTGGATTAGCTGGCTGAAACATAGAGTTCTGTGGGTGCTTAAGCCTGGTGGAGAAGCAACAGATAGCAGCTTGGGAATTCTGTGCAGGCTATGAGGGGCTTCCAGACCAGGGTAAGAGACTTGTTCTGCTGTAAGGGTGACCTCTGGGAGCAGCAGCTAAGTCACACAGCTAGCAGAGGGGAATCCAAAGTGTATTAGAGATGTAATAGATAATACAAATAGTAGACTAATCACCTAGCAGAGGGGAATCCAAAGAGAACAAGTCTAAGGATCTCCTCTGCTTGGTGTGGTGCATCAGGGGGCAGCAGAGGTGTGGGAACAACTGGATAGGTGACTGGAGTTAGCCAAAGTATGCAACAATGGATCATGGAAAGTTCTGGTGGTCTCCAGAGTCATAAAATGAGCCTTGGGGAAGCAGAAATGGGCCAGGAGAATTGGTGTCTGACAGGCAGAGGTTGGAGAAGGGGTAGTCCCCTTACAGATTGGGCTTCAGATACCTCATCTCACTGAAGTGTCTCTGGTTACACATTCTTTGTTCATTCCAGTCTGGTCTTGTGGTCTTCTGTCAAGCAGAAAACTGTAGTAGTATCCTCAACCAAAGCAGAATACATGGCCATCTCCCATGTCATTCATAAGACTATTGCTGTTTAGTACTTTGTCATGTCTCTTTTCCTTCCTATTCTTTGTCCTTTCCTTTCTGCAATAACAAAAGTGCCCTTGATATTGCTCAATCAGATTCTACCACCTCTAGATCAAAATATATTGTCATTTGTTATCATTTCATATGCAAGCAACTTCATTCTGGTTCCTTTCTGGCCTCTTGGATCTCCTCTTCCTTGCTACTTACATTATAAATTTCTTCCCCAACTTGGACTTCTTTCACATTCTTTGTTACTCTATTCTTCTCCTCTCTTCTCATGTCCACACAGTCACTGTTGACCAGAAAGGTCTTTGTTGTCAGTTTCCTTTGTAGTCATGTGCATTCTTACATACATTGCATCATCTCCTCACTGTTCCTCAGTTGTTAATCCATCATGGTCAACACTCAGGCAGTGAGTAAACTTGGTCCTTTATGTTTTTCTTATTTCCTACCATTACTGTATGTACTGTAGTCTTGTTGTGACCTTACAGGTATGCAATATATCAGTTATTCATCCATCATGGTCACTGAGGCATCTTGTTACAACCTTACAGTATATTTCAGTATCAGGCTGGCTATAACCATTGGACTAATGATTCAAGTAACAAACTCTAACAGAATGGGACTATGTACCCACAGAACCTATCTGTTGAGCACATGGTTAGGCTGGTTAGAATTTGGTTAGGATTCCAGTTAGGTGGTTTAAGGTTTTGTTAGTGTTCTTTTAAGGTTGTCAAGGTTTGGGATTTGCTTAGGGCTCCAGGGATATTTGAAGGGGAGCTTGCCTCCCCTTAATGCAATAACTTTCAATTTTTTGGCGTCATCTGTGGTGGTTATAACTGTTGTATTGACTGTTTTTGCAATTGGGGACACAGGTTTGATCCTGCTGATTGGCAGAATTTTCAGTTGCTTGTAGCTACAGGCATCGATATATTACATTTCACCTGCAATTACAGGGGCTGTAATATATCAAACTGACTGTATAGGCATAATGATACTGGGGACTTATGTTTCAAAATGGTCAGGAGCTTCCAGTACTTTAACGTATGACCTAGTTTTCGATACGATAAGATGCAGAATTTTACGAGCGAATTTTTGAGCATTTTTTCGAGTTTTTTTTTTCAATTTTTGAAAAACAACCCCTGTCTCTTTAGGTCGTGACCATTGGCAACCGCAACGTTAACGGGACTGCCGTGACAGTAACGGTCGCCTACATTCCGGTGCAGTAAATGGCTGTCAAGTACGCGCCGCACAAACTCGCTGGATGTCCATCTAAAATACATGTCACCTTAGATCTCTAGCTTCCTGCATATTTTGCAAGATCATCAAGGGTGAGGTCTAATAGCGGACAAATGGGACACTCGCGCTCATATGGGAATTTCATTTCCAACAGGCGAGATCCCCAGCTTCAAGCTTGTCGAGACAGAGTTATCGTAAGGCCGACGTGATGCGATGCTTTGGACTCCTTTTGCTGATCAACATCGGCGATACCCAACAGGTTTGCCTTCTTGGACATTGGACCCCTGTCGAAGGGTCATGCTCTGGTCATCCCCAAATGTGTGTACTTCAATCCGAATCCCTGAAATGTCCGGTGATTGGACATCCCCTCAGATCATGCTGCGAAGTTGCACGAGCTCCCGGATGAGCACCTGACGGACATATTGCCCATTGCAAAGAAGATCGCACTCGCCCAAGGTGTTGCGAACTATAATATCCTACAGAACAATGGCCGCCTCGCTCATCAGGTAATTGGCGAGAATTTTGATGATACGGCTACTAAATGCGTGTTATATGTATCATAGGAAGTGGACCATGTCCACTTCCACGTCATCCCTAAGCCGGATGATAAACAGGGTCTTATTGTCGGATGGCCTGCAAAGCAAGCAGATAAAGAAGAGCTCAAGGAGCTGACAGAAGAGCTTGTTAGTAAATTGAATTAACCGGGGTCAATTCCTGTAAGCTCATTTATCGTTTAAAAACCTGTGATATATATATCCTGACCCAATAGATGAAAGTACCATAGTACAAAAATGTAGTGGCAATCAATCATATCGACTCGTATCGTCCTCTGGTGGCTTCAGGGCTGTATTTCCGCGATCTCGGAACTTACATTCGAAAGGATACGGTAAACTTCCGAAGGACTGATCACCTCTCTTCTCCGATGCATGCCGATATTGGACGTACTTTAAAATAGCTGATTTGAATCTAACCTCGGGGATTATCTCCTGGCCACATTCGTCAGTGGCGTTCGTGATCGTAGTTGTTGCGAGGATGGTTGCAACAGCAATCCAAAGACTTCCATCTCCAAAATAACGACCAGGACAGATGCTAGAGCGTACGAAAGTCAGTTACCGGTGATTATCAAATCTGACACATAGAATACATACCGGCGCCCCCAACCAAAGATAGGTGGAAATGGCTCGCTATTCCCGGCCGGCTTTGACAGGAACCGTTCTGGTGTGAACTCTTTCGGATTGCTGTAGACATTCTCGTCTAGAGTCATGGCACTGTATGGTCTGTCGAGCGTGAAAATATTCCTTGGGTAGCGAAAGTACTTACCGGATGTTAGCGAAGACGAGGGAACCCTTGGGAATGAACATGTCTTCGTAAACATCGTCCTCGCACGACAAATGAGGTAGCCCTATATCGTCGTGTAAGTCCTAGTCGCACACGAAATCTAATTACCGTGATACGAACCCAATGGAGCAGCCTGGTGCCATCTGCATCGGAAACTTAGAACTAACAGAGATTAACTTGGAGTCTCTGGACAACTCACCTCAAAGATTCCTGCCAGACAGCTTCCACATATGGAAGAGATGCACGGTCGCAAAATTGAGGCAGGCGATCACGGCCAATGACAGCATCCATCTCCTCTTGAGCGCGTCTCTGGCAATCCGGGTGGAGAATCATGGCAAGAATAAATATCAAAAGGGACACTGCGACCTATTGGAAAGCCTAATGTCAGATATATTATTGACTAGGCGAAAAATGTACTGTATCTGTCCCAGCTGCATGCATGATCGCCGCAGTACCTTGAATGTCGTCGAGGGTGAGGCGGCCTCTGGTTCCCTTCAGGCTCATTGACTCTAGATGGGAAAGAACGAATGAGGACTCTGCGTCCCCATGCGCCTGCACAGCCGCAAAGCATTATACTTGAGCAGCAACTCTGAGGTCTGTAATGATCCATACCATCTGGGCCTGGATCCTAGTCACAGGAGCTTCATGAAGTTTGCGCACCAGGTGTCGATACTTCCGAGCAAGATTCGCGTAGTACGTGCCAGGGAACCACGATGGGAAATATCGCACTGTTGATTCGATGATGAGTTTCTCATTTATTGTATCAAAATACACAAACGAACAGAAAGGGAAAAAGTCAATCGGTGTCCCGCCCGGAGGCCCAACGTCGAACAAGGCTATTGTTACTTTCTGTGCTATTTGATAGTACCAATCGTCGCCATCACTGTCGATTTGATGACCGTACGTCATCTGTACGATGATACCTGTCGCGAATCTGGATGTTGCTCGGCCTAACCATAGATAGTAAACATCGGAAGGAAATTTACCTATCAACACTCTGCTTGAAGTTTTCTGGGTTGACAAGTAGTCTTCGACACAGTTCTCGAGCCTGCTGCACTTGTGCTGGCTGATATGTGGCGCATTTGTCTCTACTCAAATATTGATGAAACATTTTCCTGTGTAGCTGGGCTTTTTTTCCGTAGTCGAGTAAAGTAAGGCTGGGCTGCCATCCCATCCTATTTCGAAATATTTTTCACTTTTTCGATTTCGGCAACGAAGTTAAACGTACATCTCGAGAAGTCGAAATCGTGGCCTTCCGCTGTAGTTGCTGCCTCTCTTCTCTAAGAGAGTAGAGGCGGCTTTGTAACTGTTCAAAACCAGAAAAGATTTGTTGAGGGCGCGAAGATGAATAACATCGCCTGGAATGAAAAGATGATTTGACGCTGCGCTATAGTAACGCTCGAGGAAGCTACGACGAACCATAAAGTCTCCCCCATTCATAAAAGATCATTTCTTGACGCGATGTTGGCATCGACAACAAATGTCCGAGGAACGGCAAAGCCGGTGGACCTGGTGGTAAAGGCAGTCCCTGCAATCTTGATCGTCGACTGAGCCATGAGAAGGCAGCACCGGCGAGGGCAGAGAAGATCACTGTGAGCTTGAGGATGACAGACAAAGACATGCTTCTTTGAAGAGTGACAAAGGTCATGAACGGTTGATCTTTATGTGGGGGTAGATCAGGTGGCAGTTCCAGCCGAGGACAAGGAAATATGTGCTCTTTGGGCTGATTATAACGGATTCTTGAAAGGTCAAAGTTGTCTGTGCAGCAAATAGGACAAGTTATAAGTACTTGCAGATTATCAAGCACGCCAGAGGTCAAACTGATCTGGATGGGGTCATTTTACTTTGACTAAGGCATGAGGCACAAATATTATTCTAGACGCCACAAAAAAGTATCCATGTTGTCCAAACTTCCACCCAAAATCTTGTAACTTTGACAATGGACCGACGTCATAATCCACATACGGGTTCAATGAGTCGAACCTGCCGTTGTAGGATACGAATAGCTTTCAATTTAAAACACTGATCTTCGAGTCATTATGGCACTGGGCCAGGTTGTCGAAATACAACGCGAGTTAAGTCGACTGATGAGATGTGTCCCGATGGCCGAGATGGGCCTTATTAGAGGCACATTAGACCTAATTTGCCTATCAGGACAAAGAATCGCGAGATGCCAGGGGTTGTTTTCAAGTTGAGCCTTTGAATACTTAGTACTGGGCACCCGCCATACGCGGGTTCCTCAATCATTTAAACAAGGCTGTCTTATCATTTATAGTGATGCCATGATGCATGATTAGTGCGATGATTGCTTACTGTTTAGGAGTACTTGTGAGCTTGCCAATGAAGGGACGTCAAGTTGGCTCGAGAGCGGCCACAATACCATTACGTAATCATCAAGAAATATGTGACTTTGTCGTCTGTGAGAGCGCTTGCAAGCCCTTTGGCTATGATATAGACGAGTATCAACTTTGATCACGAGCGTCGACGACGGCCGCATGTCGCAAAATGGCCCACCGCTAGTCGGATCTGTTATCGAACGCAAGCCGACATCCCATTCTACTCCAAAGGTCTTTACTTCAGCCAAAACAGGTTTCCCGGCTGTCCAACACCGATCGAAGAGTGCTTTTGCACGTGCTATCGAGGGCTTGCACAAGACTGGGGAATCAAGATCTAGAGATGTGCCCACTGTTGTTTCCAGTGGGCCGGCGCGGCTGCCAGAAACAGCCGATCCTGGTGACTGGAGGAAGCAAATGAGCCGTGAAAACGAGGAGCGAGTCGCAAGCATGACAGAGGAGGAGCGCGAACGAGAGAGACAAGAGATTCTTGATCGCTTTGGGACAAGTGTTGGTGACCTTTTGAGAAAGGTCAGACTGGCCAGGGAAAAACAAGCGAAAGGTGTTCAAGGATCGATAGGTACTACTCAAGGTCAAAACAGTGTCTTTGAACCAGGTTAGATCAGCGTTCGTCGTATATATCAGTTTGCTTATCTTCCTTCTTTCCCTAGTTCCAGTAACAGCTCGAGAAGACATCGACCGGAAGGTTGCCTCCAATCGGCGTGAGTTACATCGCCTTACGTTGTGTGAATTCCCTAAAGAGTGTCACATATCTAGTGTCTACACCCCCACCTGCCCTATCTACAAGCAGTACTCGCCCTTCTAGCCGTACAGATCGTAGACTTCGTTTCGCGGAGCTAGGCCCAGAAGATGTTCATGTCTACGAGTCTGCCCCGCCTTCGCCACGACGCAAAGTACTGGCATTACCTTCTCCCTCTAATGATGGTTCTGCTGTATCACTTGGACGGTTTTCTGGAAACCTAGCTCCTCCCGCACCCCCTGCTCCGCAGCAGATTGATGCAGAACCCGAAGAAGGATCAGCAGAGTACATACGTCGCCGCTACTTCCCCAATGCCCCCACGAATGACCCCACTATTGCTTGGATGGAGTCTCAACCTCCTGACTCGCAGGATGCCTCTGCCCTCCGATTTGACCTTACGGGTGAACCGATTCACCCATCTATTTCATCCACTCTCCCAACGTACCTTGGGCTCCACCACCATGCTGAGGGAACGCACGCAGGCTACACCCTTGACGATGTGTTCCTTCTTTCGCGATCCACAGTGCCTGCACAAAGGGCGACGATGCTCGGGGTACTAGCTAAAATTACTCGAAGAGTCGCAGCAATGCTAAAGGGAGAAACTGAAGGAGTCGAAGAGCTTGTGGGTCAGGAGGAAGAACTTCGAAAACGGATCGTAGCTACTGGGGCCGAGGCCTTGTCAGAAAGAGGAAGTGTCGGAGCTCGAGCTGTTGAGGTCGTTTGGCAGTGTATTGTAGGCTGGGATGAAGAGATCATGACCATAGAAGGTGTCGAGATCGAATCCTCCTCAGATGCAGCAATCAGTTCCCTTCGCTTGGATTTTTTCCTGCCACAAGTTACAGCACTGTTTACCCAGGACGATATCACTAAAGAAACAAAATCACAACTCTTGGGTGTTCTACATCGCTTGGCACAACAAAGCAACGGTTTTGCAACATCTATCGTCAATACTCCGAAACTCATATCGAGCATCATACACAGCTTCCTTCTGACGCCCATCCCCCCCGCAGAGATTTCTCCTCTTCCGGATCCACGCGCCATTGAACTCCTTATTACCCTGGCAAATGCGTCACGCCAGAATGCCAGGGCTCTTCAAGAATCTGCGGATGCACTATTGCGCTTCATTTCATTCCTGCCATCGTCTTCCCTGTATCCTCCTGTGCTTTCCACCTCTTTGTTAACTGCTACATTACGTTTTTATAGTGCCCTTGCAAGCTATGGGTTTTATTCGCACATCGCGACCACCGCTGTGGAACGGCTCGCACAGCTTAGTCAACATATCCTCTCTGACGCATGCTCTTCACCAACACTCGTGGTCGCTTGGACAGATTTACTGGCAGCTTGGATGGTGTGTGCCATCGACCCTCATAAGACCACACCTGATCACGAGATCTTGTGGAGTCAAATTATTGGATGGGGCTGGAGCTCAGAGGTTAATAACCTGAGTGACCGATTGGGAACTGAGCAGAAGGATTGGCTGGTATGGGCGGGAGTATGGAAGGTTCACGCTGTATGGTTGGAAGGTGCAAGGGTAAACGGGGTCCGAGGCGGTTCATCGGAGAGAATGGAATGTCTCGACGTCATTCGATATGGATTCACGGACGGAAAGGAGAAAGAGGTTATCATTGGTTGTCTAGACGCAATCAAGCAGTCGATGGACCAATCAATTTCACCTCCTCCCGGACAATCCCAACTTCTACACCTTCGTGCCATAAAAGAGCATGCCACTACATTGGGTGCTGCCATACGCTTATGGTTAGCGTGTTTACCACCACTGTCAGATGGTCTACTGGACTCGCCACCCTTCCCTTTACCGTTCTCTCGGATTTCCGACTTGTGCGCGATGATTACCGTGCATCCGTCCTGGTCGCTACTGGACTCCAAAGACCGGGCCATGCGCACCGCTCATGTGTATCTGAGATCGCTATCGGAACTGCTTTCGAGTTATCTTCGACTATCGCGTCGGCTTCCGAGTACGTCGAAGGAGCTGTGGACGGCCCAGGCGCTTTCTATACTTTCGAAATTGCTCCCTGGGGATGAGGCATTTGCGCTGGAGACTGTTGATGATATCTTGAGTTTAATCACGCCGGAATGGCTGCATGGGTTGGGAATTGAGGCTCCGCCAATCATTTGGGACAGAGGTGGGATGGATGTGGTTAAACCGTTTGTGGTACATGCTGTACAACCGCATCGCAACATTCACATTGGACCTACGTCATCGACGCCTCAGTCAATCTCTACCACTACAACGCAACGCCTTCCCTCCGCCACGGCACTGCGTACCTTTGGGCTTCCTCTCTCCCGGGAATGGATTCTGTCACCTCTTGACCACTTGCTGCACTCTGGGACTTCGGAAGTGTTTAAAGCGCTTCCAGTCGGTTGGGATGCATCAGAAGTTGAGATTGTTCGTGTATCACTCCTTCTCACAAGGGTCTGCCGAGAGATACTTCATCATTACTCGCTTGCGAGTTTCGTTTTGACGCGTGAAGAGGCCGTCTTTGGGTGCATGAAAGTGTTCATGCTTGAGCATGGTCAGACACAAACAACTGATTCCTCTGAAGAAGTTTTCCGTGATCAGATCGTTGACCGACTCATGAAAGATGTCTTGTACCCCTACACTGTCTCCGCTGCCCTGCCTCGCTCTTCCTCGGACCCTGTTATCCCCATCCCTGCTCACCCTGACCTGGAACAAGTTGCCACTAGATTTTTGGGCACGACCCCTTTCTATCAATATTACACCGATTTCGTTGCATTGTACGATGGGATATCCTTCTCACACCCGCTGTTCGCTAGCCTTCTCCTGCCACCTACGTCGATGCGATACCCCCTTGATTATCGCAAACATCTCTGGAATGATTTTGGCCATGTTTTGAAGACAGTCCGTATATCCGCTGACCAGGTCATCTGCGAAGATCTCAAGGAGTATCTATGGCCAATCGAAGAAGATCCGCAGGTGATTGGCCTGTATCTTCGTGCGCTTCTCAAGCAGCAACTCCAGGGTTTCGTGCATCTGGTGTCTCTACATCATATTGCTTCATCCATATGGTCTGATATATCTGCTGACTGCCCCTCGTGGGATGAAGAACGCGCCGGCAAGTTGTTGAAGGCAGTCGTCGATCAAGGTAATCATGAGCTGATCAGAGAAGTTGTTCAGTATCGGCAAAATGTCACAGGGGTTACATTATTGCCTCCTCGGTGCTTTGATTTAGCATCAAGCAGCCAGGTCGGGGTAACGCGCCTTGAGTTTGCGACTCGCCTGGGTTTGCACGACAGGTTACAAGGGTTGTTCTCTGTTTCATGATAGATCTATATATCGTATTTTCTAAGATAGTGTATTAGAGTTGGTGTACTATCATACAGAGTCGTAGGATTCTCTGTCTAATGAACTTGAGTGAACTTGGGAGTTCTCTATCGATCTTCCTGTTATGCTTTGTCTATTCGGCACTATATAGGGATCCGGCAGCGCGGTCGACGCGTCAATGTTTCGCATCGATCCGGATTCTATACTTGTAGAAGGTAACCAAAGATTGAAGATTTGAACTCTGACAACCCAATTGATTTGTTGCCTCACCCTTCTTAGTTTTTACTTACAGATGGTGCATCCGTCTGTGCCATCTGAATGGCCCCCGGCACTGACCAACGCTCAGATCGATGAACTGACACTTCTAGCAACCTCGTACGCTTTGTCAACAGGCTTGCTCTATCTTCCGCCCGCCGAACGCCAACCAGCGGTCCCAGAATCTGCCATACATGCTCCGCTTTCCCTCTTCCCATCTCCGCTTCCCCGTAGTCTTTTCGAACAGGCAAAACGTATTCAGGGCATATACAATATTCTGTATGCAAGGATTGCCCTTGATGAAGAGTTTCTTGATCGGATCATGGGGACAGAGAACGGTGTTGGAAAGGTTGACAACTTCATTGGACAGCTCTGGACAGGATGGAAAGAACTGAGGGACCATGGATTGGCACAGGTGTGTGCAAACCCTCCAGCTCTCAGCGAGCTGCTGTGATCAAATCTCTTTTCTTCCAGTCTCTTCATCTCGGATTGTTTCGTTCGGATTATTTTGTTCACTCGCCTGCCGATGAGCCTCCGTCTCTCAAACAAGTAGAATTCAACACCATCTCAGTGTCATTTGGTTCTCTTTCGCAACATACAGCTCGCCTACACAGGTATGGGGATCACAATGGCTATTGTAGCTTTATCAATGTCTTTCTTGTCCAGATACCTTTATGATTCTACGCAATATTACAATACTTCATCTTACATCAAAGCCGAGAATTTTCCACGCAATGACACAATTGCTGGATTAGCAGAAGGTCTGGCCACAGCGCATAAAGACTATAACAACAAACAGTAAGCTTCTACGACATGATCTTCATATGTGCATCGACTTTGATTCAGAGCTCGTGTCCTCTTCGTGGTCCAGCCTGGAGAGCGCAACGTTTTCGATCAACGACCTCTAGAGTATGAACTTCTGGAGAAGTACGCCCTCAAGCCCTTTTAATTCAGTTCTGCATAACATCCGCAATGCAGGTATTCTATCCATGCCATTCGTCAAACATTTCAAGAGCTGGCACACTCTGCCACCGTCGACCCCGTCAGCCGCGTTCTGCGTGTGTCCATCTCTCCCGATCTCCATCCAGATGGTTTCGTAGAGATATCCGTCGTATACTTCCGTTCAGGATACGCTCCCTATGATTACCAGACACCCATGGACTACCAAACGCGTTTCCTCCTCGAGCGGTCAAAAGCGATCAACTGTCCATCAATTGCACTTCAGCTTGCCGGAGGAAAGAAGGTACAGGAAGTCCTCACTCATCCAGGAGTCCTAGAGCATTTCCTTGGCGATGAAAAGAAGTGGGGCGCAGCCGTATTTTCGCAATTGGAGCTGGATGAACTACGCCAAACATTCATGGGCATGTGGGGATTGGATGTAGGCGAGGACTTGCTCACGCCGGATTATGATGCGCTTCGATCTGGGAAGGAGGGTCATGGAGTGCTTATGACTCGGCAACTTGCACAATCACTCGTTCTTAAACCACAGAGAGAAGGTGGTGGCAACAATGTATACAAAGATTCTATTCCACCTTTCCTCGACAAATTGCCACCCGGGGAGCGACAGGCTTGGATTGCTATGGAGCTGATCGTCCCTCCTACCGGTGTAGGAAATTACCTCGTTCGGGCAGGCGGTGGAAACCAAGCCGCGGTCAAGGCCGAAGTTGTTAGTGAGTTTGGGATATTCGGCTGGGCGTTGTTTGGGGCGCATGTGGATATAAGACAGAAAGAGGTGGGGTGGCTAGTCCGAACGAAAGGGAAAGATAGTGATGAAGGTGGTGTAGCGACTGGCTTCTCGGTGCTCGACTCAGTGTTGCTCGTGGATAGTCAGACTGGCGAGGAATGTCGGTGACTCTGCCAAGAATAGTGACCAGACAAACTTTGAAACCTACATAGTCTAGTTACTCGTATATATACTTGTTGTTCATACTCTGTGAGCTCCCGAAGAAACATTACGGTCTATTCATATCTGCAAGAGCTCACCACCTGTGTTCTTAGTGTTGACGCTGATACTTATTATGCCTACACTCTAAACTTATAACTTGTTTCGTTGTTGTTTGTCAATGTTCGATATCAATTATATGTATCTCCGCCGTTGATGCCTACTTTCTCGCGGCCCGTTCCATTCCTCAGTGGCTTGCTTTTCGATACAGGAACAGCTACATCGTCCGAAGTAGGGCGATATGGTAGACTTGCCCGAGCATTGAAAACCATCTCACCCGAAAGGATTGCCTGCCAACGCCATAAGTATTGCTCGTTATTAGTTCGACAGGTCTTCTGATCAATTTGTAAATGAGGTATTACAAGTACCGTTCAGCTTCTCTTTGATAAGAATCCTTCAATGGTCGGATCGTTTTCCCGAACAGTAAAGACTTTCTGGTCTGATGACCTGCTCTCGATTGAGCTTTCACACAGCGCAAGATAAACATTCATGACCGTTAATTCATACCGGATTTGACATGCTCAGGGAACAAACTTATTGACGATAGACCTGCATTGTCTTCCGAAATTACTGTCATGTTAAATCTACATTTTGATCGTCAGAAGTGCTATACGCTCTGGACCGGCCGCTTATCTCTTGATACGATTCCCCGACCCTTTAAACTCACATGTCTTCCATTCTATAACGCATTCAAAATGTATAAGTATCTCGGCTTCTCGTGCCCAGTCTTGTGACCTTTGCTTCTACAATTCACCAGCATGGGTTTGGACGCCGACTCCAAGAAGTCCCTAGACGAGGGAATCCTTGGAAAGAAGGTCTCCGACGAGAAACATGGCCATGTAGCTGTCTCAACAAGGGTCGTGGATACCGCAGCTGAGCTCTCTCTTGGCGACGTAGATATCGATCCAGCGGAAGCGCTGAGGGTCAGGTATGCTGGCAGTTCCGATGCTTCGTGAGCAATGTATAGTAAGCCTTCGTACAGGAAGAAGATTGACTATCACATCCTTCCCTTGATGTGCAGTGAGTTGTTGATGTCGTTCGTCTGCCATTTGTACCGCTGACCTGCATCAGCCCTTTACTGGTGAGTATATTCTAATAGTGGTTCATTTGCGATTGCCTATACCGTCGCCTCAAAAGGATTCAATTCATGGATAAAACGACACTCGGCTCAGCAGCTATCCTTGGAATCAGGTGTGTTATCGCATTCGACTCATCATTGCGGCTGTTGTGCGTTTACATAAACGTACCATAGGGAAGCAACACATTTGACTACCAACCAGTGTGTCATCATTCATGATATCTTTCCAATATGATCGCTTATTTACAATTGACACAGATATAATTGGTGAAGCTTTGATAAATGAGGCGTTTAAGCTGTGGTACTAAACTTATACTATAGGCTTGGAACAATATTTTACATCTCATATCTGGTCTTTGAGTTCCCGCAGAATTTGGCGCTTCAGCGTTTCCCTGTTGGAAAATGGATGAGGTTTGGTGTTTGCTCTGGCTGTTGAATAACGGCTGAGCCGTCACGACACGTAGCATTAATATCACTACTTGGGCCATCGCCCTCTGTGCACATGCTGCCTGCAAGAATTTTGCCGGTCTCTTAGTCGTTCGCCTCATCCTCGGAATGTGCGAAGGATCGATCACCGCTGGCTTTCTCATCGTTAGCTCGATGTTCTACACCAGGACCGAGCAAACATTGAGGGTCGGTTACTGGTGTGAGCGCGTTGTATTTGTGGAATCGGACACATGACTTAGCCTGCTTATCATTATCTAGTCCTCATGAACGGCACAGGTATGTGATATGTTGCTTGCCGTGTTGCGACTATACTGGAGACTCCCTCAGCTCAGATTATCATTGGGTTCATCAGCTTTGGTGCCCTGCACATTAATACCGGCAAATTTGAACCCTGGCAATGGTAAGCTACTTTGTGCAACTCTTAGTTTCACTCTAATCGACTTAGGCTAATGATCATTACTGGAATCCTTACGCTCATTACCGCAGCGGCATTCTGGTATGTTCTGTCATTGCAGCAGGGTTGTACCCTATGTGTCAGATTGAGACCAATGCAGGTTTTTTTTTCCGGATTCGCCGACTAATGCATGGTTTCTCACAAAAGAGGAACGCGTGGTCGCTATTCAGCGGATTAAGGTTAGCATTCACCGTGCATGATAAGCCAATCCAATTTGTGCAACCTTTTACAGGTAAACCAAACTGGTGTCGAGAACAAGCACTTCAAGAAGGAACAGTGCGTGATCTTGTAGCACCTTCTACTTCGGATCAACGAAAATGAATGATCCGACAGAATGATTGAGGCCTTACTTGACCCGAAGACCTGGCTTTTCGCACTCTTCTCCGCACTCAACAATATTCCCAATTCCCTCACGAACCAGCGCCAAATTATAGTGAACTCGTTCGGTTTTACCGTTCTGCAAACCACTTTGCTCGGCTGTGTCGATGGCATAGTGGAAATTATTACAATCTGGACTGGCGTTACTCTTGCCGCAAGGCTACAAAATAGCCGAGCCTACATCTCGGTCGCATACTCTATTCCAAACCTTCTCGGTGTGTTCCTGGTCAATTTTTTGCCCTGGGAAGACAAAGTTGGCCTTCTGTTTAGTGTATGGATTACCGGTGGGACTGTCCAACGAGCTCTATTAGATCTTTGACATTTCATGTCTTTTACAATAGGTGTTGGAACAACCGGCTTTGTCCTTTCGTTGTCTTGGCTTTCAAGCGTGACTTCAGGACACACCAAAAGGATTACTACCAATGCTGTCATGCTGTGCGCATACTGTATTGGAAACTCTGCTGGTCCGTTTATGTGGCAAGCAAAGTATAAACCAAGGTTCGCTTCAATTGTTTGCATCTCATTCTTGATTGATAGTTCAATAGAAACCATGTTCCTTGGATCATAATTGGGATCTGTTATGCTGTCTGCATCTTTTTGATTCTATCTATCCGTTGGCTTCTTGCGAGGGAGAATAGGATCCGCGATATGGAGCCAACTGATACATCCTACGACAATGTGTACATCGGTAAAACTGTAAATGGTGTTGTGGAGCAAGTCAAGGTGGACAAGGTTCGTAATTCTCCTCGGGCTCGTTCAAAACAGTCATCAATGTGTTGTCGTGCAGGAATTTTTGGACCTTACAGATCGCCAGAATCGCGACTTCAGATATGTATTGTAATGATAATAACTGTCCATGACTTTAATGTATGCAAACTATCATAATCTCGGACTCCACAATTTGAGCCATCGAATTCAACCTTCTTCTCAAATTGGACGACGCGTTGTTTGTAGTTATTGATCACAATCTTCTCGATTCTTGAACGACTGGTTGTAATTGACTGAATGCGCTGAGCCATTAATACATGCTAATTCGACGCACGAACACTGGGCCCACATACGCGTCTTAACCGTCTGACACGATTTGGAGTCTCGACTCGATCCACGATGTCATTGCAATTTCAATCTGACTGACTAAACACCGATATCTGAAGCTAAACATCTGATAATCGATCTCATCGGTCATCAGTCCAACATTATGTCGAAAGTAATCCTCGTAACTGGTAAGCTACAGGATATGGTCATTTGATGTCATCGTTGATGTCACGGTCATCGCGCTGTTCTAGGTTCCAACGCTGGTATTGGTTTTGAGCTCGTGCGCCTTTTGGCGCAGAAGGGTCATATCGTTTATCTTGCTTCGAGGAATGAAGCTTCTGGACAAAAAGCACAGTGAGTAATGTGTGACATGGTTCTTCACGTCTTGACCGCCGGTTGTATAGAGCTCAGCTCAAAGAGGAGGGCGTCATTGTGAAACTAGTCCAGCTTGACGTCACTGACATCAAGTCTGTCGTTGCAGCGAAGAATACGATTGAGAAGGCGGAAGGAAAACTGGATGTTTTAGTCAACAACGCAGGTATGCCAATCGATACTATGAAATTACCTATCTCGATGATTTTTCCTTAGGCACAGGTCTGCTGGATAAGGATCAGAATGCTGTCACAGTTTCCCTGGATGTGATCCGTGAGGCTTTCGAGCCCAACTTCTATGGCATGATCCAAACGACTCAGACATTCCTTCCCCTGCTCCGCAAATCTTCTCAGGCGGCCGTACTCAACGTTAGCACTGATATGGCCTCGAACAGTCACCAATCCAGGTCAGATTACCTCCACGTCGTCGCCTATAATACTTCCAAAGCCGCTGCCAACTCGTACACGATTGCTTTGGCTCATGAACTTCGCAAGGAGGGCATCAAAGTCAATGCCATAACTCCTGGTTTTACTTCGACCAAGTTGAACAACTTCAGGGAGGGAGGCAAGCCTGTTAAGGCGGGAGCAGAAGTCATAGTTCCCTGGGCTCTTTTGAAAGAGGATGGACCTACAGGTCAGTCTTTCTTGGCGGCCTTCTACTTCAGGCACTGATTGAAAGTGTGTTCTAGGACTTTTTGTTGATGAGCATGGCATAGAATTTCCCTGGTAATGTCACAATGAATGTATAATACCGTGAACCACGGATAATGTATTCAACGGTGTGTTGGTTAGACGCCATAGAATGAGCGAGCAATGAGCAAGTACCGGTGATCCACACTCTCTAGAAGTCTTCTCTCATTCACCATCTTATCCCGTGGGCTCTGCATTCGCTTTCTCATACTCGATCTTATGGGCAATTTGCTTCTGTTCTATGCTTGAGAGCGCATAAATACTGAGTTTCTCATTCTTAGCGCACCCCAGAACCCTTGATCTCGCCATGCTTGCCCAAATAGGACTGGCTACCCATGTTGATAGGCCTCATGATGAAGAAGTTTTCGATGAGGAAGTTCTTCCAGAAAACACGAGCATATTACTGTCTTGACGAAGTTCCTCGACGCCGCTGCTGATTTTCACTCGGGTGACGCACAATCTAATCCGGCAGAAGGATTGGGGGTCAGGTATGTCGACATGGCCTAATCGTCGATGTAGATTAAAATCTAGGTCTTTGTACAGGGTGAAGATAGACAATCATATCCTTCCTTTGATGTGTAGTAAGTTGTTAGTATTGTTCGCTTGGTTGTTCCACTGCTGATACAAAGCACAGTTCTTTACTGGTAAGCTTTGGACAATGAACCTGAATAGCTTGTATTTATCGTCACCACTGCTGCAAAGTATTCGATTCATGGATCAGACTCGGGATAAGGCATCTTTTGTCGGCTTTTCTTCGAGAATCTTTCTGAACAGATCTCCAACAGAGAAGCGACGCATCTGACTACCAACCAGTGAGCTCGTTTCCAAGTCCATTTCGGTTTCTCACATAACTTTTTTTGAACGATGACTTGAACGGTGGTACTGAACTTTAAATAGGCTCGGAACCTCGGAACAATATTCTACCTTTCATACTTAGTTTTAGAGCTTCCGCAGAACTTGATGCTGCAACGTTTCCTGTTGCAAAATGGAAGAGATTTGTTGTCTGCTCTGCTTCACGCAGGCAATGGATTCGCCGCGATGTGCAGCATCAATAGTGGTGTATGGGCGGGCCATCATCCCCTGTTCTCGTGCTGCCTGAAAGAATTTTTCCGGTCTTCTAGTTGCTCGACTAGTCGTTGGAATGTGCGAGGGATCGATCACTTCCGGTTCCCTCATCGTTACCTCCATATTTTACACAAGAAATGAGCAAACTTTAAGAGTTGGTTACGATGTAAGCAAGACAGTGCGCTTCGGGGAGACGTCTGACTCAATCCTTCTGTCATAGTCTTCATAAATGGCCCAGGTATATTGGTTGGTCTGTCTACGCGTTACACACAGCGCTGATGATTTTCCAGCTCATATTATATCTGGGTTGATTAGCTTTGGAATTTTGCACATCAGACCCGGCAAGTTTGAATCCTGGCAATGGTGCTTGTATTTCTCCCATCTGTTCATGGTCTCAGTTTATCCCACTTAGGCTAATGCTCATCTTTCGACTCATTACACTTATGACCACGGTGGCGTTCCGGTATGTCTACCATCGGAGGCGATATCCTTTCTCTTATAGTAAATATAGATTCTTTTTTCCCGATTCACCAACGATTGCCTGGTTCCTTACGAAGGAAGAGTGAATAATAGCCGTTCAGCGCATTACGGCCTGTCACGAGTTTACATGACTTGGTGACAGAGTTGCTCAATCGTAATCAGGTCAATCAAAATAGGCGGAGACTTCAGAAAAGAGCAGTGCGTGTTCCATATGATAATCGAACACTCTCAAGCATAGCTCACTATATAACCGATTAGGATGATTGAGGCTTTACTCGATCCGAAGGCCTGGCTGTTTGTGCTCTTCGCTGCGTTTGCCAATATCGCCAATTGACTCAGCAACCAACGCTCAATCATTGTCAATTCATTCGGCTTCATTCGACTCCACCACCATACAGACGACTCTATTTGGTTGTGTCAACGGCGTTATAGACATTGATTCAATCTGGAGCGACGTCATCATAGCTGCAAAAATTATTACAGCCGGGCTTATGTCGCGTGTGCGTACTTCTTTCTGGAGATTTTTGGTATATTTCTCCTGAACTTCTTAAATTGGGATAATAAGATAGGACTCTTGCTCAGTATCTGGATCTCTGGTGAGATGTGTTGAGCAATGACTTGCACGACCGTACGTCATACCTTGTATTACGTGATATGTTTTACCTCTAGTTTCTTTTTTCTCCCCTGGCCCAGGTGGCTCACTCGATCGGTGTTTGCGAGTCTTTGCTAGCAAACCTTAAATATTTTCTACTACTAATTTTGGATACACAGATAGCCACCCTCGGTTAAACAACATTATATTGTGTGACTGAGGGTGAGTATAATCTTTACTTACTTATCTATTTTACTTATGACCACCCCTGTAGACTTACTATAATCATCTACAGGTAATACTCAGTCAAACAACATTATATTGTGTGACTGAGGACTTACTATAATTGTCTACAGGTTATAGGCCCCGTTTCTTGCACTTACTTTTTTTTTCCTTTCTCTTGTCGAGCCACTGCTCCGAAAAATCGACTCGAAAATCAACTCAAAAATACACATCATTTTTTTTCCCTACTACATCCACTAGACCCCCACCAGAAAAACAATGACATCCACCCATTCACCTAACCCACTAAACTTCCCTGAAGAATCCCACTTCAACAGCACCAACTACACCACGTTTAAAAACCAAGTCTTGATTGCTGCAAGGGCACAAGGTGCTTGCAGCTATCTAGAAGGTGCAATCAAAAAGCCTCTCACTACACCAGACACCAAAGAAGGCAACACAAAACCCACAGAATGGTCATTGAGAACCTCATCTCTGGAAGAGTGGGAAGAAAGAGACACATGGACACTGGGTTTATTAATCTACAACACTAAAAACCCTGTTGGATTGGGGATCAAAATGGATGGTTCAGCTGCCAAAGCTTGGATGGTACTCAAAGAGAATTATGGAGTCTTCTCAGAGATTGCCACCATGAATGTTGAAAAGAGACTGCACACCACCAAGTTCACTGATGGCATGGATTTTCTTAAACATATCAAAGATCTTAGGGAAAAGTGGAGGTCAGCAATGGAGAAAGGTGCAAAAATAGATGACACAATGTTTTGTATGATCCTGATCACCTCACTCCCAGAATCATGGCATGCAGTTGTAGCTGGGATATACACAATGACAGTAACAAAGGATGTGATAGCTGCACTCACCATCCACTGGGACTGACTGATGTTACAGAAGCAAAAAGCCAGCACCTCAGAAACTGCCCTCCAGACTCAGTCTAAACCAAAACTGGTATGTGTAAACCCCAACTGTTGTCAAACTGGTCATATAATAGAGAATTGTTACTGGAATGGTGGAGGAAAGGAGGGTCAGTTCCCTCCAAATTTCATAAACAAGGGGAAGATTGCAAGAACCCCATCAAGTGAGACACCTGCCCCTGCTACTCCACTGGCAGCAAATGTCACATCCTCAGCCACTGATCAACCCCCCACACAACCACACATTACCTATGCATTGTCAGCTATCCTTCAGTCACCGAATCTTGAGAACAACAAACTCCAGGTGGTGAGATGGACTGGCATGCACTTGTCCACAACAAACATCCCAACCTATGCTGACTCAGGGGTGATTGACCACTTCTTCATTGACAAAAATGAATTTGCTGATTATGAAGAACTCCCAACCCCTATCAAAGGGCATGCAGCACTGAAAGGTGCAAGATTCTGGGTAGTTGGCTGGGGGACAGTAAAAAGAACTTGCAAAACTGTTCATAGATCATCAGTACTGGTGCTTAGGAATGCTCTGCATGCCCCTGACCTCACCTTGAACCTGATCTCAATCAACAAGTTTGATCAGGCCAGATTTAACATTGTGTTTGGTGGGGGCCTGGTTCACTTTGAGGATCCAAGTGGGAGGGAAGTACTGTGTGGAAAAGGCACCAGAGGAATGTATCATTGGGACACTTGGAAAGGTCAACTCACCCACCATAATGATAGCCAAATCACAAGTTAAACTGACTAGTCTTGATGTCTGGCACTGCAGGTTTGGCCATGCAAGCATGAAAACCATTAAGAATACTATCACCAAAAACTTAGTGGATGGACTTGAGGTAAAAGGAGACCTGACCATGCATGGTATCTGCAAGGACTGCATGTATAGGAAATATGCAGCCCACCCATATGATGCAATTATTAAACCTGAGGGTGCCCCAAACAACTGAGTACACATGGATATATGGGGACCATCAAGCATGCCATTGCTAGGAGGGGCAATCTACATGATGCTTGCAGTTGATGGGGGACTTTCATACCTAGCAGCCTACTTCTTGACAAGAAAAGACACATTGACCACTCTTATAGCCTTCACCACTTACCATAAGGAGTCAGAATGTCAGACAGGTTGAAAACTTTGAGAAGTCAGGGTTGATACAGCTTGGCAGTGGGTAAATGAGTTGTGGTCCACATACCTCAACATGCATGATATCATATTAAGGGTCACTACCCCCTACATGCACACACAAAATGGAGTAGCTGAGCATGCCAATAGAATGATTCTTGAGAGTGTGCATTGCATACTTACTGAGAGTGGCTTACTTAAAGAACTGTGGGCTGAGGCAGTGGTGGCACAGATTTATACCAGAAACTTACTCCCATCCTCATGCTACCCTGACACCATACCTAATGAAGCCTGGAGCAGCCAACAACAGCACATGAACCACCTCAGGCCTTGGGGCTGCCTGGCATGGGCCAAAGTACCAGAAGAGCTGATCAAATCAAAGTTGGATCCCAGATCTGTCAAGACATGTTTAGTCAGATACTCAAACAGTGGCTATTGCTTATACAATCAAGGGTTGAGATCAATTAGTTACATTGTGAGATGTAATCTTCAAAGAGGGGATAGGACACCAACCACTCACCATACTCAACCAGGACAACAATGACAACAATGCTCCACTTCCAACATGCCTAGCCACTGAGGTACCACAATTGCCATCAACACCAGGCAGCTTACCCACACACCAACCAATCACACCTAGAATCAGACCTGAGAGTGGGCCACTACACCCAGAGGATGCTCAGCAACCTGACCCTGCCAGAGTTGAGGCACCTACACCTGAACTGACAGCAATGGCCAACTCCTCAGTTGTACCCTTGTGTAGATTGATGCACCTCACCAGGCAAACTCCAGCACTGATTGCAGCAAGAAAAACTGTCCAATATGAATAGGCAGCTCAAGGTGATGAGAAGGATTGGGCATCCAGCAACACCCCAACAGCATTGATTGCAGAGGGACCCTACAGTTACCTGTCAACCCTTGATACATCCAATGATGGAAGCAAAACCCACATGCCCAAAATGTACAAAGAGGTGATGAAAAGACCCAATCTGTGGCAGCTGGCAATGGATGATGAATTGAGAGTGATGGAGGAATGTGGTGTGTTTGAGCTAGTTGATGAGGTTGCAATACCACAGAACAAAAACATTGTGGGGTGCTGGTGGGTCTATGCCAATAAGTACAACACTGAGGGGCAGGTTATCAGGAGGAAGGCATGTTTGGTGGCAAAGGGGTTTTCTCAGGTTGCAGGGGAGGACTTTCATGAAACCTATGCAGTGGTAGTGCAATTCAAGAGTCTTAGGATGCCAGTGGCAGTAGCAGCTCAAGAGGGGCTGGAAATATGGCAAGTCAATTTTGTATCAGCATATCTCAACAGTATACTGGAACATGAAGTATATATGCATCTACCACCAGGCTTTTCTGGAGGGGAGGGTAAGCTGGCTAGACTTTGGAAAACCTTATATGGGTTAATGCAAGGCAGTTTTGATTGGTATTGGACCCTGGATGGCACATACTCAGACCTAGGATACTCAAGATCAAGAGCAGATCCATGCATTAGATCACAACAGATTGGTAATGAGACAACAACAACCAACACCTTCAATGATGACACATTTGGACTATCATCAACAAAAAAAGGAGCACAGCTTGCCAAGGAAGAGTTAGCAAGGGCATATGATGTGAAAGACTTAGGTGAGCCTTCTTTTATTCTTGGAATGGCAATACACCATGACTCCCACACCTGAACTATCTCACTCTCCCAGAAGGCATACCTTATTCAAGTCCTTGAACATTTTGGCATGGCTGATTGTAACCCTTGTTACACCCTGCTACCCTCAGGGACTACGCTCACCAGTGACATGTCTCCCAAAAATGAAGCTGGGCACATATTTATGCAGGGTAAACTGTACTGCCAACTACTCAGGGCTCTCATGTGGGCTCAAGCAGCAACACAACCCAACTTGTCTTTTGCTGTAACCTTACTTGCATGCTTCCAATCAAACCCTGGACCAGCACACTGGAAATCTCTGTTGTATGTGCTCACATACATTAAAGGCACTCTGGATTACCAGATCATATATTTGAGGGACTTGAGAGGGTCAACTAAGCCAGAAGGGTGTATTGATGCCAATTATGGAGGAGATCTAGATATCAGACACTCAATGTCAGGATACATCTTCTGATGGCTGGTGGACCAGTATCATGGAGCTCAAAACACCAACAGACAGTCACTCTATCTACCACTGAGGCTGAATATATGGCAATGATGTGTGGCACCCAACAAGCACTCTGGATGCATAACTTCCTTGCAGAAATTAATCTAGAACAATCCCTCCCAGCAAAGTTTTTTTTTTTTTTTTAAAAAAAATGTTGACAACACCTCATCCATAGTGCTAGTGCAATCCACAAAGGGGCATGTGTGTGCAAAACACATAGATATTTGGCACCACTACACTACATCCATGAGTGGATACAAGAAAGCAATATAAAAGTAAACCATATACTGTCCTTAGAAAACCTGGCTGACATCTGCACTAAGCCATTATTACAAGCTATGCATGATTACCTGGTTGGTCAAATTGGTCTGAAGAGCCATGATGGTCACACAAGTCAGGGAGAATGTTGAGCAATGACTTGCATGACCATACATCATACCTTGTATTATGTGATATGTTTTACCTCTAGTTTCTTTTTTCTCCCCTGGCCTAGGTGGCTCACTTGATTGGTGTTTGCTAGTCTTTGCTAGCAGACCTTAGATATTTTCTACTACTAATTTTGGATACACAGATAGCCACCCTCAGTCAAACAACATTATATTGTGTGACTGAGGGTGAGTATAATCTTTACTTACTTATCTATTTTACTTATGACCACCCCTGTAGACTTACTATAATTGTCTACAGGTAATACTCAGTCAAACAACATTATATTGTGTGACTGAGGACTTACTATAATCATCTACAAGATGAGATTGTCCACAACAGCACCCCTCAATTCTTCTGTTTTCCACTGCTAGGTCTGGGTGTAGCTGCCTTCCCTACCATGCCATATTGGATCTTGAGTGTAAATGCATGACACACTAAGGTGATGGGGAATGCTATCTTGCTTTGAGCCTACTGTATCGGAAATTCTGCTGGGCCATTCATGTGGCAAGCAAAGTACAAGCCAAGGTAAATTTTAGATTCCTGTATCTTTGTCATTGTTGTCTGATTTTCCCATAAAATCATGTTTATTGGATCATCATTAGTATCTGTCAGGTTGTTACCATTTGTCTACTTCTGAGTATGTTGTAAATTGAATGCTAATATGACACAAAGTAAGTTAAAGTCCTCAGTCTTCATGTAATCAACTGATATTCACATACCTAATATAACATGAAGTAAGTCAGCCTATAGTATGCATAAGTCTAATGTCCAAAATGTGTTCCAAGATCTATTTATAGATCAAGGCCTTTCCTTGCATTTTTTTGTCCTCAAAATTATCAATTGGTTTGTCTGCATATTATACTGTTTGTTATTGTTTTACTTTGTGCATCTCTTTCTTGAAGCTGTCCTCAAAATCATTGATTTGATTGCATTTGTTTACACACATTTGACTCATGCTCACACATCACATGTCTCTTCTCCTTGAAGCTGTCCTCAAAATCATTGATTTAATTACATTTGTTTACATTCAACAACTCAATTGACTTCTCACTTGTGTTTGCACATTGTGTATCCTTGATTTCAATGTATTTCCCCTGTTTTATCTCAAATCTCACTCACTATTATTGTTGTCTTATTCTACTCCTTCACATGCTTGCTCATGCTTTTAATATATTCCCAAGCAGTGCTTACACATCTGTACATTCATTGATGGCCCATATATTTGTAGCAGCTTATACAGTCATAGAGACTCATTTAGTTTATCCTTTGAAACATACAGTTGGGAGAATGGCAATGCACAGCAAGCATTGTTAAGCTGTGTTGCTGGAAAATAACCAACCCAATTTATAAGAGTATATGGACAATTTCTATTTGACAACCAAATCAAAGTGTCCCTCTTGTGGTTATAGCTGTCACAACCTGTTCCTGGAACCCTGCCTCTTTGACCAGCCCATAGACCTCACTCTAGCTAAGCCCAGCAAGCCCTGGAGCACACTCCCTCCCTATAAGAACCCCTATAAACCTCCCCCACCCTTGGCACCCACTCTGGCTGGCAAACCCTGACAACACTTTCCCTAGTAGGCCCCATGACCTCTCTGACCTTCTCTGAGTGTTCAGGTAGCTCTGACACTTCTAGACCTTCCCAGTATGCATCACAGGTGCACATTAAATGCCACCAACACCTACTTGCTAGTCTTGGGATGTCCCCCCACACCCAGATGGTCATAACCAAGACCTGCCAGACCTGCATGGCTCTAGCCTTAGACACACAGTCCCAGAGGAAGTTCCCCCACCAGTATTTGAGCCCTAGAGTAGTATCAGTTATGGTAGTCTTGATATTACTTACATCCCCATCTTGTATTGTTCCTAATTCTTATTTGTCTGTCATGTTTCCATCTCATTGTTTCTGTCTCATATTGCTTCTCTGTTTCCTTTCTTGTCTTGTCTCATCTTCCTCTAAGTCTCTTGTCTCATCTCATCTCATCTTGTCTTGACTCTTTTCCCTTTATGTTTGAATATATCTCTTTTATCTCCAACCTTCACCTCTACCTCCATGTTCCTGAAGCCTTCCTCACACTTCCACCTATCCACTTAGATCTAGTTCTGGGTTATTCCAAGACAACCCACCTTCTTGATAGCCTTCTCCAGAACTCCATACCATGCTCACTCACCCTTGCCCATTACTTGTGCCTCCCCATATACTTTGCTGAAGTTCCCTGGACTTGCCCAGACTGCTTTCCCAGCCCCATAACCTCAGGTTCCCTTGTTCAGGGCTCACTGGAGCATGGGATTACACATGTAGATGTTGTGTCTACCTAGTAAGGACTTGCCCGGTGTACCTGAGCCCCCATGATCAGCAGAACCTGACAATAGCTTGAATAGGCTATTTTCCTTTGACTGGGCCCCTTCAATTATTATATTCAATGTCTCATCAATTAACATGCATATTTCCGAATAGCTGATGGTCACTACTGAACAAAGTGGTAAACATACTTATAGTATTAAAGGTTTCATTTTACTATGCAGACCATTATTTCACCTCATGCATAACATCTTCAAATGGCATCAATTCATGGTTCTATGATAGTCTACTCACTGGTAGAGATGCAGCTATGGAACACTTGTCAAGACCACAATGTCTGTTCTATTGTATACTCATGAGTTCATTTGATTATATAACTCATGGGCACCCCTTAGGGTACAGAGAATGAACAAATAAGGCACAATACACAAGTTTCTGCCACTGTTGGTGTGCAAATCCCATTTGGATGGCTTATATTAATGATGGTAAATCCCTTGGCTTGCATATGCACATATGCATAATCAACCATTTACCTTATGTCTGCAGTCAAGACCCAATTATGTCCATGTATTCTGATCTGCAAATTGCTTCTCATATGTATATATGGAACTCCCCCTACCATAAAAACACAGATTTGAAAACCTGTATATGTACATCTAGATGACTACATGTGGTTCTGTGGATGAATTGGTGCAATGTCAATTTACTACCTTCTATCTGCTTCAGCCCATGTCATTACTGATATTATATTGTATTCCAACAGTGATTCATATACCAGCCATAAGTTATCCCCACAGTTCACATTCAAAAACATTACAACTGCATGAATACACAAGTTATGTATTGCATATGGAACATAATAACTGTGATTATGTTGGTGGTAACCAGGAATTTGCGTATACGAGCGCAACAGTCAAAATGGAGGGGACGGCACAATAACGATACATAATCGGGACTTAAATCGAGGGCTGTATGAACACCGGCAGAACCAAACCGTAGTAAAGTGGCTATGGGGCGTAACCGGCACACTTGAAAAGGTGTCCGGCCGGAGTAGCTGCCGGGGTGTCCGTAAATCGATCCTAGATATAGTATAGCGTGGACATAGACGATTCCCATGTACGACTCGTTGAATACAAGGGCGAAAGCCACGGTAACAACAACTCACATCATTACATAGACAATCGTTCTTGATCACTATCAGGCATAGGTAGATCTCGGACATGCCGTGCTTGTAACGGCCCAAACCTACTCGTAAGATAAGTTGATCTACTCACCCTCAGTCTTCGTATAATCGACTGAGGGTACTACGAGTGTGCCCAATGCATATATACAGTTTCTTGTCATTGTTCTTTGTCCTCTTTGACCCTGGGCGGCCTGACCACTGTTCTTCATTCTTTAGTACCCCGTTCTTTACACTCGCGGTGTTCCCACGCATCAGATCGCAAAGGAGTATCCGTTGGATTCCCGCACGACAGAACGGGATTCGCGATAAGGAATCAGCTGATACCACATACGACAAATTTTTATCGAGAGAACCATGGAATTTGCTGTTGAAAAATTCAAGGTTGACAAGGTGCGCAACTTTGTGAATACAGCGGACTACTATGAAGCATTGAAGTAACTCTCAACGTGCCTTGCTCTTTCGGACTTTTTTTGGATCTCACTGATCGCCAGAATCGCGCCTTCAGATATGTTTTGTAATGAACAATATTGAATTTAATCGACAATTTGTACTTGTACTTCCTTCGGCAAATATGTCTCGGCCCGAGCAAATCTACTAAGCAGCTCACGCATCGATCTTTAATATCTGCGGCGTACTTACAACCCTTCAACGATGTCTTTGCCAACTTACCAGCGTATTCCGAGTGACGAACCGTACTGCAAAGTAATAAAGGGAATAAGTGAAAGGCCCGCAAAATCTCGCAAATTTATCGGTCTTCTCACTTTGTTCACAATCGTCATAACCATGATGTATGGCTTCCAACATATTTCGCGCATGGGTAGCATTGGGCTCCCGATGCTCTTCAGGGGATGCCATAAAGGTCTTCATAGCGGCTTGACTGAGCTGCCAACCCATTACACTTTGCCTTCTGGCGACAAGATACCTTCTGTTGCACTTGGTAAGCCGAAATTACAACAACGTTCGTCAATCTCATACCACTCACCGAGGCAACAGGCGTCTGGAAGGCGAGCAGGAGTGAAGTTGGCCTTGCCGTGCAGGTTAATTATCAATCAAAAACGCGCCTGATTCAATACCTCATGGATAACGCAGAGTGCCTTGAAAGCTGGCTATAGACACATTGATGGGGCTTGGACCTATGGGGTGTGTCTACACGAAACCTCAAACTCACAATCACGGTGATAACGCGTCAATAGAACGAAGCTGAAGTCGGTGAGGCGATCAAAGTTAGTGGGGTCCCACGGAAAGATATATGGTTGACTTCGAAGGTATGCATGGACATTGACATGGACCTCGGTTCAACACTGACTTGCATTCTGGTTCAGCTTTGGAATACGTTTCATGCGCCGGAGGATGTTGAACCTGCTCTTGACGAGAGTTTGGCGCGCCTTCAGACCGGCTACCTTGACCTTTATTTGATTCACTGGTCACTATTTTCCTCATTTTGACCTAATCGGAAACTGAAGGCGATTCTACATTCAGGCCTGTTGCACAGAATACCGACTCATCACTCAACGAGGAACTTACTGCTAATCCTTATCCGACTTGGCAGAAGCTTGAGGAAATGGTCGAAAAGGGCAAGGTTAGGAACATTGGAATCAGCAAGTGAGCCCTTGTCCAGCTATCGCTGTTAGTATAAATCTCACACGATGAAGCTTCAACATCCGGAGGCAGGTTTTTTCGTCCTTGTCTTTGAAATTGTTTTGTTTTGTGACTCTACGCTGTAGAATCCAGAATCTTACTGGAAACCCTCTCAAACACAAGCCTGCAGTCAACCAGGTACCCTTTCCACCAGCCATCTCTGTGTGCCTCTCTGTTCTAATGCTTTGTAAGGTTGAACTCAACTACTGGAATCCACAGCCCGAGCTTGTCAAGGTTCGTGAAATTTTCATCATTCGTCTCTCTACTCTTTACTCTCAATTTCCTTACTTTGATTAATGTATCTTTAGTGGGCCAAGGACAACAATGTGCTCCTCGAAGCTTATTCTCCTTTTGGAGGCAATGGCCGCGTGAAGGATTCTCTTGCAATTCCTGTGGTACGTTCTATTACCATATTCAACATTTATACTTCTGCTACAGTGACTCAAATTGCACAGGTAAAAGAAATTGCTGCCGAACTAGGTATTACACCTGCCCAGGTCCTTCTATCATGGCAAGTCCAACGTGGTGTAGGTCACGGTTTCTTTGTTCCTCTTGGAGTATCGTGAGTGATGTAACCGATTTATAGAACGTCGTTCTACCCAAGAGTGTGACTCCCTCTCGTATCATTGAGAATATGCAGAGTAAGGAATACGTCCTCTAGCCATTTTTCACACGTATTGATTTCATTCTTTTCAAAGTCACCAAGCTTCCTCCTGTACTAGCGGAGAAATTGGAGAAAGCCGCTGCTTCCCATAAACCTGAGCGCAGTGTTGACCCAAGTAAAGACTGGGGTGTTGACATTTTTGACTGATACTTCGCACATGCTGTTTCGAACTGTTGCTTTGTACGTATCAATCCTCATGCCATAACTAGGTTTTGCTTATCGCAGTTGGAGTCGTTTAGTTAAAAGATCAATACATTCTTCAGTAACTCGTCCCGAGAGGGTTTGATGGGTTCTCTCGGGCCATCTCTTTCCCTGGCTATCTTACGTGTGCATATACAACTCCAATACAACTCCATCATCAACGATCAACTACTAGCCTTCTGATATGTAAATCAAGAAGCTCAGGAACAGGACTCATAATTATAGACGTCTATGTAGAAATGCGAAGTTCTAGTATCATGACTTCTGCTTCAAACGACGGGCACGCTGACATGGTGGCAATAAGATTGTCTTGAACGGCCTTATCAGAGAGAAAGTACTCAGTCTTCTTTCTGCCTATGCTTTACCACATGGCCAATAACATCGGATGTATATCTCAACAATCGAATGAGTGTCCCGTAAACTCGGATAGATATGCTTCATCACAGCGGTTACAACCCGAGGGGTTCCGGAAAGAAGATGGTCCCGGGTGCATTACACGTTCCTTTGGTCTTTTTTAATGCGTGGACATGTAAACATCCACGGTGCGGTAATTATGTAATCGCGTAGATAGTTGAGAGTGTTTTATTTTTGACTCCGTTGATCCTCGACTCGCGCTCCGTCTCTTCGAGTCTAGCGCCGGCGCTTGTCGAGGTGTGAGCTCGGCCGCGTATACCCGCGCTTACCGGTGATCCGGCTAGGGGTGATCAACAACATGGCCAACGGCTGTTACCTGACGGTGCCACCGTTTCGGTCGTTATCATGGAGTATCATCGGAAGAAGTGCATAGCAGCAGAATAACTGATATATCGGTGTAATTAAGCTCTTTTCGCCGTACAGCAGGATGGAAGACAATTTCCCAAGCTAATCTCGAGCTCACTTGTGCTGAGAGTGGCAGAATTAGGTACGCCACGAATGAAATTTAACATGTGTTTTTCAAATTGAATTTGGGACCTGGATGCCAAAGACCGCCGATAGAAAAAGAAAGAGGACCGTATCATGTTTATTATTCCCACCACTACAAGCATGCCCATACGCTGATCTTCTAGTATCTGTGGGTGCCAAACCATCCGGTTTCAAAAAGTCGATGACCGTGGTGGAAGTAGATCTATATTCACTATCATGCGGAAGCTACAAGATCTCTAGAAGACAAAGATACTGACGTACGCGGAAACAATGCACTAGAGTAAGATAGATATATAGCCTGACCTTATGGATCGCGCAGTTTGCCGCCGCAGCCGCGGTAGTCGCTTTTTTTTCTTCTCCAATAAGAGTTTTGCCGAACTAAGGCAGGAGGAGACCATGAACCATTTTACAACTCTGAATGGACACAAGAAGCGCTGCGTGTCCTTTGGCCAAGGAGAACCCTCAAAGTTTCGATGATGGGGCCTTCTGAGAAGCAAAGTGAAGAGCGTCGTCCACATGTACAATGCTATGGCTGGTAATTGGACTACTGACTGCATAAACGAAAAGGTACATTGAACAAATCATGCTGATACACGATACACGGTTGACAACCGCGCGAGCACTCAGGCATTTCTCACACCCTGAGCCATGTCATTCAAGCGGCTCCCAAATAACCTCTGTGGAGTCGAGAAGCCCGCGGATTCTGCTTAGCAAATCAGACTCGAGCAGACAATTGCGACACGATGCTTCTACGACTCCTGAAGGTAGCTTGAACCTGATGGAAAGCCTGAAACAGGCATTAGCAGTCGGAGAGCCCAGGCAATGAATCGATTATGGATGCAATATCAATACTTTTAGGGTCACAAATATTATTTATGACGGAAGAAAGACCTGACTCTCGAGGCAACGGGTGCGCTTAAAGTCTGATTGTTTTTGGTCATAAGTAGCCTTGAATAGACAACACATGCAAGCCTCTCCATGAGAAATGGGCACAGGTAAATGGACGGATGACAAGGATTGAACGTTTGAACACCCACGACAAGAATGACGGTGGGAGAACGTGGTAACAGCACTCGCACACGTAATAAGATGATCATCAATGTTTGATACTTGACAGAAATAGTCTTGACGACACAAAATGTTGGTATGGAGTGAATGGCGCTGAGAACACCATATTCGCGCAGGGTCGTGCGTGAGACGTCCAATGAAAGCTTGCACATGGGCGCGCGACATGAGAGTGGGAGGTCAAGCCACATACAAAGAAATGGATATGGAAAGGACTTGAAAGGGTTATTCACACGTCTTGTTGGAGAAATGTCCGGTCTGATGACCAAAATCAACCCACAGATTATGGGATCATCCTATCGATTGCAACATGTCATTTTGGAAGATATGTACCACCAAGGAAACGAACTCAAAGCAGCGCTCCTGACACCGATTTTTTGCGACATCATAATTATATACTCAATGAACTCGTGAAGAATCCGGGTGTCAGTAACCACTTCTCGGGCGTCTCGCCAAAGACCTGGATTATGACTACACCCCATGCGTAAGAAGCATTGTCATTTAGAAGGAAAGATGATTCCACGTTTGGACAGTTACCCGACGGGGAGTTATCGGTGAATATCGATTATAATGAAAAACGGGGTTGTGTTAGGGATGACGGCAGATACATGTGGAATACGAAAGATCTAGAATCGGAGAAGAAGGGGTGAATTCCGAGAGTGTACTTAAGAGTCGAGGAAGGAAATAGCGTGTACATAGGGGAGAGTGCTTGAAAAGGGTAAAAGTTCGGCGATAAATTGCGGAGTCAGAATTTCCCACGGCCAGACGCGCGATTGTGTCCATTACGCGGCCTCTTATCCGCCTGAGCCTCATTCCAAGGTCGCCCTTTCTTCAGTCTACGCTTCCTTTCACTGTTCACATCCTTCCATCATGGTCTCCCTCGCCCAGCCACAGCAGCGCCAGTTCAATCCCTACTCAGAAAACGGCGGTACTATTTTGGCCATTGCGGGTGCCGACTTCAGTGTCATAGCAGGTGACACCAGACAGAGTGAAGGCTACAGCATCCAGACGCGCTATGCACCAAAAGTTTTCAGATTGTGTGTTTCGATTCATTTTAATCTTGGTGTCCGATTTACGACTCTACTTTCAGGACGGACAAGGCAGTGTTGGCCGTGAACGGGTTCGCTGCAGATGGCAATATGTTTGTAAAGAGTGTCCGACAGCGTCTGGAAGTACGTCATCAGTACGGTTATGCAACTCTGACATGTTTAATGCTCGTTGAAGTGGTATCGGCACGCACACGCCAAAGATATGCCCCTTCGTGCAATTGCTCGTCTAATCCAAACCATGCTTTATGCTCGCCGCTTCTTCCCCTACTATGTATACAACATCCTTGGAGGCATTGAGGACGATGGTATGTATCCATCTCTCTGTTATCAATAGCCTGCTTCTTGGCAGGCCGGTCCCGTTTTTCACGCAATCCGCCGTTCTACTGGTTCGCAGATGCTAATGTATTGTTATTCCGTTAGGTACCGGCGCGGTATACTCATTTGATCCTGTGGGCTCGTATGAACGCGAGGCGTGTCGCGCGGCAGGTGCTGCACAATCACTTGTCCAGCCCTTCCTGGACAATCAGGTAAGTTTGAGCCAACACGAAACCACGCGTTTTCGCATTCCAAACGGCTTGTTATCTTACTTTCTATTCACTGTGTCCCGTGGTCTCGCTATCTATCGGACCCCGATCCTTTACCGATTTATTCCCGCGCCTTTTCACCTTTTTCGCCCTTTCCCGTGTAGTACCTTTGGTGTGGCTGATGTCATTTCTGTTTCCCTTTTAGATCTATTACAAGAATCAAACACCTGCTCCTGGCACGTCATTCCCTGCACATTTGCCCTTGTCGACCGTGCTTTCCCTTGTAATCGATTCTTTCACGAGTGCGACTGAACGGCACATTGAAGTATGAGTTGTGTCATGCGTTCTCGGCTGATTGTTCTAATCTATCCTCCTTCAGGTTGGTGACGGCTTGGAGATGTATGTGGTTCTTGCGAAGGGCAGCATGGCATTCCAATGCTTAGTCAACGTCCGTGGTATCCAAGAGATGACGACAACCCAGGATGGCGAGAGGGTGTTTGTGATTAGACGAGAACTGAAAAAGGACTGAAAGAATTACCAGCAACCCTTCTACTTCTCACTTTCAATTCGATGTACACGCGCACAGATGCGGACATCATTTGCTCTTTGTACTTCTGAGCCCATTGCACACATACATTCTTGCTTGGCGAAGACACCCGTCCACCTTACACCGGCGTGTGAGTGGATGTCGACAACAGCTTTATTTACTGTACACCTACATAGACGTTTTTATATGTATTCCCTTGTCGGAAGGGTCAACAATTTTTATAGACTGACCGACCGATCACCGCAACTGATAGCTGTGAATTGCAATTGGTGTGCTTTCGACTTGCTTCTGCCACTCAGTACTTACAATAAGCTCCACTGCGAATGATGCAAAATGACGCTTTCTATTGAAGCCGAGTCTGCTCGATGATCGGCACATGGAAACGGACATAGACGTTGCCAGCAACTGGCCCCGACAACAACGATCACCAAACAAAAGGCGGCCCAAACATTCACAAATAGGTCTTCTCTCTTCCGCTATTGCTGCGCCCGTCGACATTCTCGCCTTCTTCCGTCTTTTCCTTCGTTCTTCAAACCAGCATCTGCACTCGAGAGATTCTAGCCTTGGGCCTTAGAACGACCCTACATCTCCAAAATTTTATAGACGAGATCCTCCGCATCATGGTCCTCACAGCACTCCTTTGCTTGGTCATTGCATCATTTGCACCCTTGGCATACTCACAAGATATTGTCTATAATGCTGCACACAACGCGACAAGTATTGTGGGTACCTGGAGCTCAGGTAGCAAGCAAGTATTAACAGGACCTGTAAGTCTCCTTTACCACCATTTTACCTATCAACTCAAGCGGGCATGCTGACTCTGTGATCGCGTAGGGTTTCACAAATCCTGCCAACCAATCGTTCACATATCCCAAGACGACGGGCATTTCTTATTCATTGTGAGACCTTTGAGATTCTAAGTATGAAGACAGGAGATTCACTATTTCTGACACAGTTCTGGTGATGGTTTCTACGAAATTGCTCGGTATCGGTTTAACGGGAACGGTGAGGAGTATTTGTACTTTTTCTTTTACATCGGTACCTGACTTCATGGTCTAGGTTCGGAACCAACGTGTATTACCGGCGTCATCAATTGGGTGCACGGCACATACGCTCTGAACGGTAATGGATCAATGACTTTGACCCCTCTCGGTGATGGCTATCAGCAGATTCAAGACCCTTGTGCTGCCGTTTCTAACTTCATCGAGGATTACAATATCACCGAGTTCTATACTCAATGGCGCATCTTTGAAGACCCCGTCACTGGATACAAGCTCCATCTGTTCCAGTTCGACGGTGCTCCTCTCGCACCCCAGTTCCAGATCTCGACAACACCGAACATGCTTCCGACAACACTACTACGGAACGTCCCCACGGCCACCACGTCAGCAGGAAATGGCGTTAAGACCCCAACTCGACGTTCTCTTCTGCAAAAGAAGAGCAATGATGCTCCAGCGGGCCAACTTGCTGTTGCAGCCGGAGTCACAATAGGCATGGTGACTTTGAGCATCACTGCGCTCCTGCTATAGACACTTTCCTATCACATTCTTACCTTGGGCGCAGACGTTCCCAATCGTTTGAGTTGTACCTGCTAATATTATTCGCTATCCGTTGCCTACTTTCCGGGCTGGTTGACCGTTTTGGACTACGTGGACCAGCTAGTTTTATCTTTTGTTACGCGCGTCCTCCTTCATCAGTAGTTATCCCTAAGTCTTCTCCCCCAGACATCTCCCTTGATTTTACATTTTCATTGCACTCGAACAGCAGCATAGGATACCCATTGTCAGATTTTAATGTCGCATTATCCATCGGGAGCACCGCCGGAGGATATACAGTCTTTGAATTGATGAGACTTATTAACTTAATCGAATTGTTCCGTAGAATGCGCTTCTTTTGTCTCGGAGTCTCTCATCAAGGATCGCTGAGCTGCTTTTGCAATTAGAGAAACAAACGCTGGAGTATCCCAGTGTGCACGTCCATCGTGGATGAGAAATCAACGAGCATAAAATTCATGATTCATGTCAAAATTGTCCGAATCAATATATTGGTGATAACCTGAGTATGCTATGAAACACATTGCATGAACGGGCACGGTAGACCTATTTAGAGCTCAAAACAAAGGGGACAAGAACTTACTATTGTGACCTACGTTAACCAACTTTCGGTGGACTTCGTCCGAAAGCTCCTTTTATGGGCGATTATGTAATGTTCTTCGCGTTGGATTTTTTTTTTGCAATCTTCAAGGTTGACCTTGAACTTGAACTTCTCCTCTCCTCCTTTGCTTCAGCTTTCATCTATACAGTAACATAGCGTCAATGGCCTTTATGCCTTCGTGGGTACCGTGATGACACTTATTGGTGAGTCCATGGCCATTAACTCATCCGACGGCCGAGCGCAGTCGCATACTACGTGATGAAATCAGTTACGGATACTCGAGTCTCGCGACTCATACACCGAGAGCGCAAAAACCAAGTGGATTAATCCGTTGCCTTCCTTCTGACCCTTCTTTCTCCCTGTTTCTCTCAAAAAAACTTCACTGTTGCTGACACCTTGCTACTAGGACATGTGTAGTCCTCATCAACTCCTTTTGTCGACACCTGATCAGTGGGTGAGTATTTCCGCCAACTTGATTTGCCTCGTATGTTTTGTCTTGTGATGAAAACGATTCTGGCTTCATGATTTGTGACTCAAGTGTCCAAGAGCGCAAAATCATGTGGACTTCTTCGTTGTTCTTCCATCTGCCCTTATCCTTCGCCTTCTCATGGACATTATCTACGTCATGGACTGACTCTCTTGCCTGTCAGCGCTGAACCAATCCGTCATGTGTATCTGCTGTGTGGAGCTTGAGTAGAAATGCCGAGAGAATGTTCGTCTTTCCCTTTAATGATAAATCAGTTGCAATCCCCTTCTCCCTTGATGAACCCAATACGGATGATAGAGTCTTGACTCATGTTTCCGAGAGCGCAAAACCCCATGTGGATTACTCCGTTGCCTTCCTTCTGATCTTGCCTATTATTCGTGTCGTCTACTGAAGTTCGTGCTGATTCATTGATTTACAGTAGTCCATACCTGCGGGCTCACATTATCTCTGAACGGCAATATGTAGCACAGCCTCGGGAAGGTGTGTCGTTTCTGAATGTTGAGGTGAGTTTCTTACTCCATTTACGTCATTCACATTTCGCTTGTGATGAAATGAATTACGGATATATGGGTCCTATGACTCGCACTTCCGAGAGCGCAAACACCAAGTGGATTACTCCGTTGCCTTCCTTCTGATCTTCTGCTGTGACTTGCTATGAGCCCGTTCATATCGAGAGATACTGATTGTCTCGTGACTAGCTTCTCATAAAGCAGATTGACTTGAACTAATCTTAGACAGATAATGAATATGACTGAGCGGAGGGTCGTTGGGTACTTTATCTGCATCTGCTAAGTCTTTCAATGCCGGCGGGTTTAGTGGCGCTCACTAAGCGTGCATTGGTGCTTACTTCAACGTTTCCGGACTCTTTCACGTAAGCTAGAGGTTCAACTTTCTTAGAACACTGTGGATGTCGTGTTTGCCGGCTCGTTCATGCACCTTTTGTGTCTTATCCCAACTCAGTGTCACTTTCAAAACAACAAAACAAGAGACCGGTTTCTATGCATTTGAATGAAGCTCCGCCAAGGCTGTGAAGGATCTAAGCACAAACTCCTTCAAATTCCTTGGGTTGCCTGCTAATGTAGTTGACCAAAGCATTCGGAGATGAGGCTACTAATTGTTGACCGAAGTGAGAGACTATTTGGGTAGATGTATGAAATGAGTTAAGCCCGGTGCCCTGAGCTCTAGTCTTTTTGAATCAGGGGTTTATATTTCGTTGGCGGAATTCCACCGGGGGTTCACCGCTTTTCAGCAGTTCATCAGACGGTGCTCGGATTTCTCTGGAAAATGTGGACTGAACGGACTGAACAAAGACTCGAGTGCTCCTCTCATGAGCTTGCCATATGTATCAGTCGCAGACAACCCACAATACATTAACTTGAGATTCAACGAGTGGACCCTGTAACCGAGGCTCGTCACTAGCCTGTCTACCTTCCGTGCAGTGGGCAGGCCGGTGACGAGCCTACCCGTGACCGTTTCATAAATTGAACAATTGCAACACCTCATTTGGCAAGCAGCTCGCTCGGTTAGTGCGCTCATACACCTTCAGATCACCGTTCTGACAAACGAAAGAGAGCCGTCCCCTCTCGCCATGCTTCTTCACTAGCTCCTTGATCTGGTTCAAGAGACGCCTAAATTTCTTGAGGTCCTCTTGAATCGGCTGCGCCACCCCCTTGAGCTCGGAGGACTCGAGCTTTCTCTTATTGACCTTTTTGAAAAGGCCTCTCTCGTGGATGGCCAGGAAGTGATGAGGAGTCTGAGAGAGGAAGAGTTGTGGATAGTTCTCTTCCCAGTGAAATTCAGACGCGTTACGCATGGAGCGTGTCGTTAATTCAATGATTGATGACTGAGGCACAACAGGTCCACAAGGAATGATAGTAATGGTTGGAAATGTTTCCGAGCCTTCTGTAGCTTTAGTGGGAGGAGGCGCTGCGCTCTCTGTTCGGAGAGTGACACTAGATAATGCACCAATAATGTCATCAAGGTCGTTGCTCGACGAAGACACAGAGGATTGAGGGTGCACAGCCGAAACACTGGCATCCACCTCAAACCGAATGACGAGCTTGAGACCGTTCAAATCCTGTTTGAAGGTATTTGAGTCCTATGCTCAATCGTGAGTGACAACTACAGAGCTCACATATCGCACGATCCTGTGATGCCCTGTACTGTTCTCACAACCAGGAGTAGCCTGTGTTGAGGCTTTTTCGAAATTAAACCCATATGTTCTCCCAGACATCTGCTCCTGGTATCGATTTTCCCACCGATTGAGCAGTATCGTCTTTCCGGCAAGCTGGACGTCAATCCTGAAGTCATTAACAGGACCACTGATCCAACGAAGGAGCTTTCGAAGATTGTTTCGATCGGTGACGAAGTCAATCGAGGGCCAATTAAATTTTTCCTTGTTTTGCGCACTGACGTGATTTACCGCTGCAATCAGAGGCAGAAGAACGCTATTTGGGCAGCGATATCCATTCTGGTCTTTGAAAGATAATCCATCATCCGCATGTACTTGGTAAGGTGGCGCACGATTAGTCCATTGCCTGGGAGATCCTGGCAACCACTCTAGTCACGAAACGCTCCCAGTAGCGTAAACAGGTACATACCAGGTACAATGATCGTCGGAGTAGGTTTGTCAACCCAGTTATACGAGCCAGCATATTGGAGATCGGTAATTCTGACTTCTTGATCAGAACCATGAGTAGATATTCTCGGGATTGTCTGCAGGGGGGTTGATGACAATCCTTCTAAGATATCTCTGTCTCCAGATAGTTTGGCCGAAGTATGAGCACCTAAACTCGGGTACGAAGTATGAGCGCGGCCTCGGCTGTGATACCAGGTCATGTTCGTCGCTGCTGTGACTTGAGCGTTCCTTGAGGTTATATAGCACGCAAGCGTCAAATATGACTTTCTCGTGGCACATCTAATCTATGTGACAATGCAGCGAGCGAATGTCGAGTATGAGAAACGAAGTCCATATATGGGTGATCCAGAGGTCACATTTCTCATAGTGTCCAGAGAAGGGAATGAGTTCGAACAATACACAATTAAATTCTAAGAGATCGAAGCTGAAATGAGTAGGTCACGAGCTCACAATATATCCCGTATTCGACACAACATGGGAGATGGAAGTCGATTTGAGAGGAACGCCGACTCGGCTTGACTCGGGCTCAGTGGTGCACGCCGTCCGTTTACGGCACACAGCATTTACGGCAAAACAACGGTTACGGCAAGCGTGAACCGTGCCGTAAAACAAAGTTCAAAGCTTTCGACAGTACGGCACGGCAGTTTTACGGCTTTAAACGGCCATGTACCGTCTATCATGATCAATTAAGTATACAACATACTATAATAGTCCATCCTATTTTCAGTCGTTGCCAACAAGACTGGAACCGTTAAGAGCTGAGGAGAGAAGCAGAATCAAAGTACGTTGATCATGTTCTAGAAGGGTTTTGGTGTTGAAAATGATCAATACTGTCATATGAATTGCTCATAAGCACGACATACTCGCAAATGTGCATATTCGCGAATGTGCTTGAAGCGCGTGCTGAGTTGAATTGGTTGGTCGTGGCCATTTCAAACTCTGGTATCAAAGGACGAATGAATGATATCCGCCTGATCCTGACAAAGGCATGCATTATTCTGTGTAATTATGGTAAAATGATAATGTAATGCTGGTTAGGGTCCTGTGAGAGAGCAGTTAATGCATTAGTAGTCAAGAAGTGTATGCTGTCAGAATCATTCAACCAACGACTTCTTGCATTATTCAATGGACAAAGAACATTTAACCAGTACACTATAATACCATGGTTAATGCTTAGGACAGGTAATCTATTAAAGGGGAGCTTGTCTCCTTACTTACTTGATCTCCTTGCCATTTATATTAAGGTCATTTGGTGTAGTGAATATTGATGCTATGGAATAGCCATCCTTGTACCCCTCCGAATCTATGACGTGTTCAATCCTTGTTGGGTAAATCTTTTTCTTTTTTTCCTGTTTGTAATGTATCTAATTAGTATTACAGAGAATATTGCATTATCATTGTACTGTAACTATAAGTGTTCGGATCGGCCGCTCTAATTGGTATAAGGAAGGCATGACTCCATTAGCTAGAAGTCTTGGAATTGAGAGAAGACTCACACATATGAACCATCCAGATTCTAGCTAGTATCACATCTTCAATAATATTGTACCAAGATGTAGGGACGGTGTAGAGCGGAGTTTCGATTCTGAACAATGGGTCCTCGACGTATTGTTCTCTACTGTTCCCTTTAGCCGTGTACCCTTGTTCTTAGACACTCAGGAGAAGAGATCTTGCTGACCGTATGTTTAGTGAGTTATGTTTCCTGAGATTACGGCCATAACTCACGGTTTAGTATGGCACTAAATCATCTGTAACCGTGCCGTGTGGGAGGCCTTTGAGGGTATGGCACGGTAGCCGTCATAAGGTTACCATATGCCGTAGTATGGCTACGGTGTGCAGCCCTACTGGGGCTGAGAGTGCTTTGAACCTCGGACCATTGGTGGTCAAACTTGTCTGAAGTTTCTGTCGTTTTTGGCCCAAAATCTCCAAATTTTGCCTGCATCGCCTGATCAGGCCTTAGAACCCTCGAGATTTGTTTGGACCAGCCATGATGAGGCGCACCTCAAATTCAGCTACATGAATTACACTAGTTCCAGCAGAAATGTACTTGTCACTTGAGGTAGAATCCCGAGTAGTCTACCCCACCTTTTCAAGCCTGCATAGACTCGTAAGGATGATGGGATTATGGTCATGAATAGACTGCAAAAAACTGTCTGGCTCCATTACAGCATAATTCATAATGATAGGCCCCTTCAGTTCCTTTGTCTAGTTATTTGGCTGATAATGCTGTGCTTGCTGGGAAAAGACTCCGAATTGTTTGATAGTTCAAATGCTGGCACTGGTGACTTTGTGAATCTTATACTGATACTTTTGGACAATCACAAGATAACTTTAAACTTTGGTGACAAATACCATCTCATCTCTTGATATAAGAAAGTGAATGAACCATGTTCTACCATAGTCACTGCTTGCAGCCAACAGTGTTTCCTATCAAGATATTGAGAAAGAAAGATGTTATCTCATTGCTTGAACATATTTTTATACTGAAAAAAAGTCTTTTTCCATTGTCTGGAGCCTTTTTACATGAGAAATACCCATTTGAGAAATGAGATAACATGTTTCTTTTGTAATGCTTCCAAAATGAGACAGTTTCCAGTGCCAGCAGTAAGTATGTATGAATGTTAACAGCGTAGGAAACGCTGGCCCGCTCATTCTCCGCGTACGCGGGGGGGTGTGGCATTCTGCGGCTCTCGTAGTCGCAGCACACTGTCCGTAGTACCATGCAGCATGGGCGCCAAGCGCCCCGTGCACGTAAATTGAAAAAAAAAAAAATGTATGAATGTTGTACATGATTGATTGCATACCAGCAAGCATGGGCAGAAGTTGGATTATTAGGTAAACAACTCAACAAGGAGCCAATCATTAATAATTTTGCTGTAGAGGGTAAAGTGTAGTAACCTTCCTTGAGAAGCAACTGTAGTCCTTCATGGATTGGGCCCATATTAAGAATGAAATAGCATCTACATACTATGTGGATGCTAGCCAGGTTTGAGGGACATTGGTGACTGATTTAGTCAGTATGTGTAAAAGTGTGAATTCTGCCAAATTGGCATCATCTCAACTTTGTTTTTGCAACTTTTCATATTGCTCAGCCTTGTTCTCCCAGATCTGTGACACAGGATTAAAAGTATAAACTCCAATGGACATCTGATTCTCACATATATGGACAATCTGAGCAAAATGGAATTCTCCATGGGATGGCAATTTATACAATCATCAAGTGAACATGTTTGGCCATTTTAGATCAGTCCTGACCAATTCTCTGAGCCATATAAGTACCTCACAATGACTGGTAAGGCTCTTCCCAAGCATGTGAAACATATCAAAAGGGACAAGACACTGTTCAGTGTTCAGTGAAGAATTGAGGCTGTCACAGCATAATGACTCCAAGCCCAGTCTTTGACAGATCAATCTTTCAAAATCTATCCTTGAAGTTGGCATCACAGAGGGCATGGCTCAAAAAATCCCAAAGGCCTCTGCCATCATTGAAGACCATCTTGAGAATGTTCTGGTGGATGACAAAAATGATGAATATTAAGACTTGTGTTGGGGGACTACCCTTTCCAACCTCCACCCCTGGCTGACACTGACTCTCCTCAGCTGGTTCTGCTCCCCCAACATCTCCCAGGCATTCTACAGGTCTCCAGAGATCTCTGAAGACCCCCAGAACTTTCCATGATCCCTTGCTGAGTACTTCAGCTAACTCCAGTCACCTACACAGTTGTTCCCATGCCTCTGCCACCTATTGATGCACTGCACCAAGCAGTGGGGATCCTTAGACTTGTTCTCTTTGGATTTCCCTCTGCTAGGTAATTGATTTACCATTTGTATTGTCAATTACAGTTCTAATATACTTCAGATCTACCTCTACTAGCTGCATGACTTAGCTGTTGCTCCTGGAGGTTGCCCTTACAGCAGAACAAGTCTTCAAATCCTAGTCTGGAAGCCCCTCATAGCCTGCACAGAATCTCTGAGCCCCCTATCTGTCACTTCCCAGGCTTAAGCACCCACAGAATTCTATGTCTCAACTTGCCAATCCAGACACTCCCTCAGAGGTGTCAGAGGACTGCTCATACCAGACCCTCTGGTTTGTTTCCTCTGTTCCAAGCCTGCCTTTCATTGCCATCCTCTCATCTTCTGATGACAAATATTTTTGACCAAGGGCTATCTTTTGGTTATATTTTCATGTGGTCACATGCCATGAGTCTGGAGATTGAGGCTATTTACAATGGATTTCCATTTTTGGTACAATCTCCGGAGTTATGGCAATTTCCGGAGTTTGCATCTTGGGGTTAGAGTTAGAAGTTTTTCTGAAGTGTCACACCTGGCCAGGGAGCTCCTTAGACTTGTTCTCTTTGTATCTCCCTCTGCCAGGTGAGTAGTTATGTCCATAGACCCTTGTACAGTACTGAATAGACTTTGGATCTCCCTCTGCCAGTTGT